>CAMOHE010046032.1:0-36549 GCA_946598075.1 Artocarpus hirsutus
TAAAAGAGAAAGCTAAAGTTATATATGCCTTGATTTTTATTATTCAAACACCCACTTGATTCTTCTAATACTCGCGTGTCCTGTCTAGGGACTCTTCTTCGATCCTAAGCTGAAATCCACCTAGAAGGGGAGAAAGTTTAAAACAAATAAAATGTGAGCGAAAGGCTCAGTAGGGCTATATTTTGAAAACATTTAATTTTAAAAGAAAAGTTCCAATACCCAAGTAAGTGTTTGGAAAATGATCTTGAATAAATAAATAAATAAATTTTCAATAAAAATTTATCTTACCAAAACAATTTACTAACCGATCAAAAAGAATATCATTTTCTCTTTCCTGGGCAAACCATATGTAAATCACCACCGTAGTAGCCTAGTTGGGTTTCGAGACCTACCTCCAAGGTCACACTCTAGGCGACCCGATCTCTGATATGGCATCATGCCCTTAAATATCTATATATATATACATGTATCTTTCCATAATTATAAAAATCTCTTTTTACCACATATAATCGTTTACATTCATTATGAGGTTCATTATGAAAATCACCTCAATTCTACCGTTCATGAAATCAGTCAACAAAAATATATTTTCAACCAATCATTGAAGACATTTTTGTTAAAAATTCTTTTGTGGCCAAAACATTTAAAACTGGCTAGCAAGAGAGGGGTAGAAGTCCTACCTCGACACTCATGCTGGTGTCCTATACCGTAATCTCGGTCCACTATACGTTAGCTCTATAGAACCACGAACAACTTTAAATAGAAACTAGGTCTATTAGGATCTAGCTGAAGATATTCTATGTTACTAAACTATCTCATGGTGTTCTAATGTGCCATTTAAGTTTATAAAATCATATTGTATATTAAAATTTTAATCAGGGTTCAAAATAGTAAAAACGGATGAAAAATTACAAAATCTCACCATGCCCGATCAGCCTACCGATCACCTTGGTTCGGCTGCCGAACTATGCAGTTTGGCTTGCTGGAAAGGCAGGTCCTGTCGGTCCAACTTTTCTAGGTTCGGCCTGCCGGTCGTATGAATCCAGCCTGTCAAACTCATGAATCTAACCTACCGAACATGAAGTTTGGCCTATCGATCTGAAAAAATTTTAGAATTTTCCAGCATGGGATCTTGGCCTCCTGAGCCCAATTCTTCATTCTAACCTGTTTTTTTCAGTTCTCAGGCATAGGAAATACCAATAGATGATAGAAAAACATTATAGAATACTTTTAAATCAATTTAAACAAACTCATGAATCTGGCCTACCGAACACGAAGTTTGGTCTATCAATATGAAAAAATTTTAGAATTTTCTAGCACGGGTTCTTGGCCTCCTGAGCCCAATTCTTCATTTTAACCTGTTTTTCTCAGTTCTCAGGCATAGGAAATACCAATAGATGAAATAAAAACATTATAGAATACTTTTAAATCAATTTAAACAAGATTTGGGCAAAGATTTTGAAAAATCCTAAAATTAGAGAAAAATAGAGAAAAATGAAAAATCATGATTCAAATCCATTTTTGATCAAACAAAGCTTAGATTCTAATTATTCTAAGTTTCTCTAACTTAGATCAGAGGTTTTCTAAGCTTAGAAAAGCTTAAATTTCAAAATGCAAGAAAAATTGAACCGACTGAGCCTTCAATTCACTAACCCGAAGCTTGCAATTGATTTTTGTTTCAAAAAATTAAGAGGGAAATAAGAGAGAGAGACTAAGAGAACGAAAGGGAGGGCGAGAATGAGAGAAAGGAAGAGAGAGAGTGAGATAAATAGAGGGAAGGGGAGAGTAGTCTCCTACAAGAAACCGCGTGTAGCACATAGGTTTCGAATGGGACATTCGGCATTGGCTAATTGTTTTGTTTCAAAATTCAAAATAACAAATAAAAATAATTAAGAGTAATTTAAAATCATTAATTTAATTAAAAATAACATTAATTTGGAAATATTCCAAAATAGTCAAATTAAGTTTAAATAAATACATTATGGCACACTACTTCACCATTTTACTCACTAATATCACTTAAATAAATTTTGGGGCGTTACAACTCTCCACCCCTAAAAGAAATTTCGCCCTCGAAATTTACAAATTGATTTAGAAACAAAACAAATGTGAATACAACTCCCGTATATTCAATTCTAATTCCCAAGTGGCTTCATCAATCCCGTGATGCTACCATACGACCTTTACTAATGGTATATCACGATGAGCAAGCTGATCACTCTTCGATCGATAATCTAAACTAGCACTTCTTCGTATGTCGTATCTTCTTGAATCTGCACATTGTGAAATGAAACTATCTTGTTCTGCTCAAGTAGACTCTTTCAAAGCATCGACACGTGAAATACATCGTGAACATGAGAAAGTTCTGGAGGAAGATCGAGTCGATGAGGAACCACTCCAACACGTTGTGTAATCTCAAATGGTCCAACTTACCTTGGTCTAAGCTTACCACTTACTCCAAATCATGTGATGCCTTTGTGAGATGATACCTTTAAGAGAATAAAATCTCCTACCGCGAATTCCAGGGGTCGACGCCTTTTATCTGCGTAACTCTTTTGTCGACTCTGAGCTACCTTCATTCGATCTCAAATCACGGTGACCTTCTCATTACTATCATGAATTTCATCTGGCCCAAGAATAATATTGTCTTCTGGATCAGCCCAACACGCCAGTGACTGATACAGTCGTCCAAATAATGCCTCAAATGGTGCCATGCCAATGCTTGATTGATAGCTGTTGTTGTACGCGAACTCTACTAGACGCAAATATTTCTTCCAGTTACCACCGAAATCTAATGTACATGCATGCAACATGTCCTCAAGAATTTGAATAACCTGCTCAGATTGCCCATCGGTTTGAGGATGAAATGCCGTGCTGAAATTCAAGTCTGTGCCCAAAGCCTCCTGAAAGCTCCTCCAGTATTTGGCATTGAACCTGGTATCTCTATATGATGTGATGGACAAAGGAACTCCATGCAGTCTCACTATATTCTACAAGTACAATTCTCCGAGAACCTTTCTTGAGCAAGTCGACCTAAAGGGAATGAAATGAGCTGACTTTGTTAGCCTATCAACCTTGACCCAAATTGCATCATGCCTTTGCTCTGTCCTTGGCAACCCAGTAACAAAATCCATAGTCACGTGCTCTCATTTCCATCCTAGAATAGGACGTGGCTAAAGTTGACATGTTGGTTTCTGATGCTCGGCTTTCACCTGAAGACAAGTTGCACATTTGGCCACATATTCTTGAACATCCTTCTTCATTCCTCTCCACCAATATTGTCTCTTTAGATCATGATACATCTTTGTGCTCCCCAAATGAATGGCAAACTGAGACTTATGGGCTTCATCCATTATGGCTTTTGTCACTTTTACGATTGTTGAAACTACTAGGTGCTCCCTGAAGTACAACGATCCATCAGCATGTATCCTCCATTCTTCAAATTGCTCTCCGTTTTGAATTTGAATCTAGATTCCCTGCAGATGTTGATCTTGCCACTGATTCTGTTTCACCATCTGAATGAGAGCTGGGGTCGTCTCTATGTGATACACCAAAATGCAATTATAGTCTTCATAATACTGTAGCCCATACTCACTCACTGCTGCATCCCTTTTCCAATTCTTGAGGACCAAACAAGCAAGTATCCCTGAAGACTTTCGACTAAGTGCATCTATGACTACATTAGCTTTTCCAGGATGATACTGTAGCACGAAATCATAATCTTCCATGTATTCCATCCATCTTTGCTGCCTCAATTTAAGATCTCTCTAGGTGAATAGATACTTCAAACTCTTGTGGTCAGAGAAAACCTAAAATGTCACCCCGTACAAATAACATCTCCATATCTTTAACGCGTGAATTACCGTTGCGAGCTCTAAGTCGTGAGTAGGATAATTTCGCTCGTAAGGTCGTAGCTGTTTCGATCCGTACTCCACCATGCATCCATGTTGCATCAACACACACCTGAGTCCACGTCTTGACGCATCTATGTAAATCTGATATGGCTTGTCATTGTTGGGGATAACCAATACTAGGGCTGAGGTCAACCGATTCTTCAACTCTTGAAAAGCAAGCTCACATTCTTCATCCCACTCGAACTTGACATTTTTCTTGGTCAATCTTGTCAATGGTGTTGCAATCTTTGAGAAATCCTTTGCAAACTTCCTATAGTACCCTACAAGTCCTAGAAAACTATAGACTTCTGCCATATTCCTCGATCGTTCCCATTCGACTATGGCTTTAACCTTAGATGGATCCACTAAAATACTGTGCTCAGTGATGACATGACCTAGAAACTTGACTTCTATTAATCAAAACTCATACTTCTCCTTCTTAGCATACAACTGGTGCTCCTGCAGAGTCTGAAGCGCAATCGTAAGATACTGCTCATGCTCCTCCCAAGTCTTAAAGTAGACCAAAATGTCGTTGATGAACACAATTACAAACTGATCTAAATATGGCCTGAATATCCTATTCATTAAGTCCATGAAAGCTGTTGAAGCATTTGTCAGTCTAAACAGCATCACCAGAAACTCAAAGTGTCCATACCGGGTCCTGAAAGCTGTTTAGGAATGTCCTTTTCCTTAATTCTGAGTTGATCATATCCCAACCTCAAATCTATCTCTAAGAAATACCGCGAACCTATCAACTGATCAAACAACTCATCGATCTTGGGCAGAGGATACTTGTTCTTCACCGTGATCCGATTCAGCTGTTGACAATCTATGCACAACCTAAGGGTTCCATCATGCTTCTTAGCAAACAAAACCGGTGCCTCCCATGGTGATGCACTATTCCAGATGTATCTCTTATCAACAAGCTCCAAAAGCTGCTTTCTTAATTCTTATTCGATAAGGTGCTACAGAAATCGATGTTGTCCCTGGAAACAATTCAATACCGAATTCAATCTCTCGATGCGGTGCTAATCTAGCAATTCGTTGGGGAAGACATCTTTAAACTCATCCACCATTGGGATTGCTACATTTCTTCTCGATGCACTAGGCTCTCCTTCTAAACTTGCCAGAAAAGCATAACAAACCAGATTCTTCTGCCCCCCGAGACATGACTTCATGAGATGCTCACTCATTAACCAATCACCACCACCTTGGTAAGTGATCATCGTCCCCCTATCAGACACTAGGGTCACTTTCCTAAGCTGACAGTCTACAACTACATTATACCTGGACAACCAATCCATCCCTAGGATTACATCATATGAAATCATGGGCATTATAATCAAATCACTTTTCAAAATGTCATCTCTAATCTTTATTTTACAGGCTTTACATATACAATTTACGCTCACCCGCCCCAAGGGTGAAGCTATCACTAAGGGTTCACCAAACTTTTCTATCTTTAATCCCAAGTCATGTACAAAAGAACTCGAAATGAGAGAATAAGTGACACCAGTATCGAATAATATGTGTGCTAACGACTGAGAAACCAGAATCGTACCATCGACAACCGCATTACTAGTCTGGGCATCTGAACTCCCTAATGTCATAGTGTGTACTTGAATTGGAGCTTTCCCTTTTCCTCTACCAACATTGCTAGGTCCTAGGTTAGTTGGCCGATACTGCTGCAATGATGGCGACTACACACTAGCTATACTTGACGCTCGGTACTGAGGGATATTACGCTGAAAGTTCTACAGTTGATGTCCTTATGCTGGATATGGCAGTTGCTGAGGAGTGAACTGATGGAACAGAAGTTAAGGGAACTGCTGAGACAGAGGTAGGGTCTGAGGCTGAGGTTGGCGACTAGCTCCTTCTCCGGCCTAAAGTCCTAGGTAAGCAATCCTAATCGGGAAATTCCTCTTGATATGTCCCGGCTGTTGGCAATAGTGACAGTGAAAGCTGTAGGGTTGCTACACCTGCTGCTGGATGAGCTACTACTACCGCTGTTTATGCTACCATGTTTGTTCTTCCCCAAAGTTGATCGACTACTGGTGGTCCTCATGCCGCTCCTCTATGGTCCTCCTAACGACTTGGCTCGATCCTTACAGTATTGCAAACAGTCGTTTTCCATGGATATTGCTGCTGACATAAGCTCCCCGAAATTCCTAAGTTGCAGGTCAACCACCTATCATTGAATAGAAGCCTTTAGTCCATCCTGGGATTTTGATGTACTTCTCAAGCTCCGATGCCACTATAGATGGAGCGAACCTAGCTAGGTCATTAAATTTTGGCTCATACTCCCAAACTAACATATCTCCTTGCTGCAATCTGTAAAACTCAGCACTAATGTTACTGTTGTTTTCGAGGCGTTTAGCTTGCTTCCACCAGGTGTTGGCACCACCTTTGAACTTATAAGCTGCAAACTCCACACGATATTCTACTGGCACGCCAAGAGTATCTAGGTGTTTTACAACCAAATCTAACCAATATTCTACCACTTGCGGGTCCCCATTTCTGTTGAAGGTCGATACAAATGCATGTTGAAATTCCTTAAAGTACAAATGTCGGCGACTAGCCTCAAAATCATCTGGTCTTGCCCTTACAGCCATCTGTCAAAAAGTGACGAACATGGTCCTCATCATGCCTTAATCATTTCCAAATTCGATGTCAACTGTCGAACGACATCTAGGTGCCATGCTCTCACTTTTGAAAACAAAACTTGGACTGTCAAAGGCATTTCATTGTCATACCTATGTGTGCATAATTCCCAAGGTTCATAACCTTGAGCTCTGATACCATTCTGTCATACCTTAGAGTACAAGAGATGACGTGGCAGTTAATTAAGTTAATTAAGTAGAAATTTAGTTAAAACATGAGTTTAAGAATTTAAGAAATTATTTATGAAAATATGAAAAATTTAAAACTTTTTCGGTGAACAATTATAATATTTAAACAAACAAATAAGAAGAGCAAAATAGACAATAAGGCAATAACAATAAAAAATACAATGGGAAGCGAGAATGGATCCCACTAACCCACAACTTGTGCACACACATAGTACTGATAATATTATATTGCAACCACAGTCCAAAGTAAAAGAGAAACTTAAAGTTATACATGCATTGATTTTTATTATTCAAATACCCACTTGATTCTTCTAATACTCGCTTGTCCTGTCAAGGACTCTTCTTCGATCCTAAGTTGAAATCCACCTAGAAGAGGAAAAAGTTTAAAACAAATAAAATGTGAGCAAAAGGCTTAGTAGGACTATATTTTGAAAACATTTAATTTTAAAAGAAAAGTTCCTATACCCAAGTAAGTGTTTAGAAAATGATCTTGAATAAATAAATAAATAAATTTTCAATAAAAATTTATCTTACCAAAATAATTTACTAGCCGATCGAAAAGAATATCATTTTCTATTTCTTGGGCAACCCATATGTAAATCACCACCATAGTGGCCCAGTTGGGTTTCGGGACCTACTCCCAAGGTCGCACTCTACACGATCCGATCTCTGATATGACATCATGCCCTTAAATATCTATATATAAATACATGTATCTTTCTATAATTATAAAAATATCTTTTTACTACATATAATCATTTACATTCATTATGAGGTTCATTATGAAAATCACCTCAATTCTACCATTTATGAAATCAGTCAACAAAAATCTATTTTCAACCAATCATTGAAAACATTTTTGTTAAAAATTCTTTTGTGACCAAAACATTTAAAACTGGCTACCAAGGTAGGGGTAGAAGTCCTATCTCGATACTCATGCCGGTGTCCCACACCGTAATCTCGATCCGCTATACATTAGCTCTACAGAATCATGAACAACCTTAAATAGAAACTAGGTCTATCAGGATCTAGCTTAAGATATTTTATGTTACTAAACTTTCTCATGGTGTTCTAGTGTGCCATTTAAGTTCATAAAATCATAATGTAGCGTTAAAATCTTAATCGGGGTTCAAAACAGTTAAAACGGATGAAAAATTACAAAATCTTACCATGTCCGATCGGCCTGCTGGTCACCTTGGTTCGGCTAGCCAAACTGCACAGTTCAACCTGCCAGAAAGCTAGGTCCAGTCGGCCAAACATTTCTAGGTTTGGCCTGCCAGTCGTTTGAATCCGGCCTACCAAACTCATGAATCTGGCTTGTCGAACATGAAGTTTGGCCTACTGATCTGGAAAAATTCTAAAATTTTTCAGCACGGGTGCTCGGCCTCTCGAGCCCAATTCTTCATTCTAACCTTCTTTTCTCAGGTCTCAGGCATGGGAAACGCCAATAGATGATAGTAAAACATTATAGAACACTTTTAAATCAATTTAAGCAAGAGTTGGGTAAAGATTTTGAAAATTTTCAAAAATGGATAAAAATAGAGAAAAATGAAAAATCTTGATTCAAATCCGTTTTTGATCAAACAAAGCTTAAATTCTAGTTATTCTAAGTTTCTCTATCTTAGATCAAAGGTTTTCTAGACTTAGAAAAGCTTAAATTTCAAAATGCAAGAAAAATTGGAAAAGTTTAGAATTTTAAAACTAACTTTGAATCGAAGCTTTAAACTGAGTTTGTGGTTGCTAAATCTCATTTCCGAGCCTTCAATTCACTAACCTGAAGCTTGGAATTAATTTTTATTTCAAAAATTTGTGAGGGAAATGAGAGAAAGAGAGACACAGAGAGAGAGTGAGAGCACGAGAAGGAGAGCGAGAATGAGTGAGAGTGAGATAAATAGAGGGAAGGGGAGAGTAGTCTCCTACAAGAAACCGTGTGCAGCACACAGGTTTCAAATGGGTCATTATCAGCATTTGGCTAATTGTTTTGTTTCAAAATTCAAAATAACAAATAAAAATAATTAAAAGTAATTAAAAATTATTAAGTTAATTAAAAATGACATTAATTTGAAAATATACCAAAATAGTCAAATTAAGTTTAAAAAAATACATTATGGCATACTAATTCACCATTTTATTCACTAATATCACTTAAATAAATTTTGGGGCGTTGCAATAGATGATGTCGTCAATGCAATTGGAGTCGAAGAACTCCATGTGGTTGTCGGCATCGACGTCGAGATTTGAGGCAGAGGCCCAATGGAAGAGAAAGTGGAGAAAAAGTGAGAAAGATAGAGGGAGGAGCTGAAAGGACATTACGGTTTGAGAGATCAAAAGACTTTGTTAAAAACACATTTATTTCTTGGGGAAAAAAATAATAATAGCCCACTAGACAATTTTGTTTTAAAACGATCATTATATGTCCATGATTAAAGTTGGTTACCTCAATAATCATCGTTAAATCTATTCAAAAATTTTGAAAAAAAAAAAAACTCGGTGGCCGCCTTTTCTTTTCATTCTTTTTTCCTGCCACTAAAACCATTAAATATCCTTATTGTACTAGTGTTTATTTAAAACTTGAGTTATAGAAGCGCCTTTTTGTTACACTTAATTATGATGTTGTCCTCTGCTGTTCCTTGTGTATTTCTTAGAGTAGTTCTATTTTTATGTTACTTTTCACCTGATTATCTTTAACTAAGAATTACCACTTACTAGAGAAAGACATAAGAATTGAAGGAGAAAATGACCATAAAACTCTTATGTAAGGCATTAATTCACGTGAGAAACAATTACATTCTATTAAACTAAGCTATTTCACGATTTGATACTTCAATGGTTTAACCTTTCTCATGTTCTTTGTGCAATCAAATAGTGTTGTAGTTTATACCGCTGATAATCTCTTTGGTCTTGCACTATATTGTATTATGTATATGTATACGAGGGAATAGCATTATACAAATGTCACACCCCAGAGTACGGATATGATGTGGCAGTTTAATTAAGTTAATTAAGTAAAAATTTTAATTTAAAACACAAATTAAGAAGTTTGATTAATTAAGAAATGAGTAATAATTTAAAACTCTTTTTAAATGAAAATTTATGATAATTAAACAAATAAGAATAACAAAGTAAACAATAAGAAAATAATAATGAAAGAAAAGAAACACGACTTGGGTCCCACTGGCTCACAACTTGTGCACACACATGGTACGGATAATATTAAAATTACAACCACAGTCCAAAATAAAGAGAGAAAGTAAAGGTAATACATGCCTTGATTTTATAATTCAAATAACCTATTTGGAATCTCCTATTGCACATGAGTCCGGTCAGTGGACTTCTCGTCAAACCTAAGCTAGATTCCACCTAGAGGGGGAAAGAGATATAAAAACAAACAAAAAGTGAGCTAAAAGCTCAATAGGACTATGCTTTAAAAACATATATTTTATTTAAATACAAATTTACCTTTCAAAGAAATGATCAGAAAACATAGTTAAATTAATAAATTCATTTAAATATATCCTAATTAAAACAGTTTGTCCAAAAAGTACCTTTTTAACTTTTCTAAGCAAACCATAATATTCACCACCAAAGTGGCCTAGCTGGGTTTCGAGACTTGCCCCCAAGGCCGCGCGCTACACAACCTGATCTCTGATATGACATCATGCCCATCTATGTATTTCTATTATTATTTAAAACCCATTTACCGAGTATATTCATTTGTGTTCATTATGTGGTTCATTATGAAAATCACTTCACTCCACTTGTTTATAAAAACAACTCGTAAAATCACTTTTCAATCATTCATTGAAAATATTTTGAAAGAAATCATTTTAAGGCCAAAATCATTTTAAAACTTGGCTACCAAGGAAAGGGGGCAGAAGTCCTACATCAATACTCGTGCCGGTGTCCCATACCACAGTCTTAGTTTGCTTTACGTTAGCTCCACGAAATCATGAACAACCTCAAATATATAAACTAAGCTTATCAGTATCTAGCTTAGGATATTCTATGCCAATAAGTTATCTCATGGTGTCCTAGTGTGCCGTTTATGTTTATAGAATCATATTGTAACGTTAAAATCTCAATCAGGGTTCACAACGGTGAAAACAAATGAAAAATAACAAATTTTCACTATGCCCGATCGGCCTGGCAGTCTCCTTGGTTCGGCCTGCCAAACTGTGTAGTATGGCCTACCAACAAACCAGGCCCGATTGGCCAAACTTTTCCAGGTTTGACCTGCCAAGCGTATGAATCTAGCTTGCCGAACTAGGAAATTCTAGAATTTCCAAAACTCGATTCTTGGCCTTCCAAGCTCAATTCTCAATTTCAACCTATTTTTCTCAATTCCCAGGCATGGAAAACATTAATAGATGATAGAAAAGCATAATAAAACATTTCTAAACTAGTTTAAACAAGATTTGTAATAAAAATCCAATAAAATCTGAAATTTGAAAAATGGTGAAAAAATGAAAAATCTTGATTCAAATATGTTTTTCTTCAAACTAAGCTTAGATTCTAATTATTTTAAGTTTCTCTAACTTAGATCAAAGGTTTTCTAAGCCTAAGTGAACTTAGATTTCAAAATACAATGAAATTTGAAAATTTTGAAAAAGTTTGAGATTTTGAAAACTAACCTTGAATCTAAGCTTTGAATCATGTTTTTTTGATTGTCCAATCGAGTTCCTAAGCTTCCAATCTATTGAATACCAAAACTTGGGCGTGATTTTTGAAGCAAAAATTGTGAGAGAAAGAAAGGGAAAGAAAGGTAGAGAGAGAGTGAAACAAAAGGGCAAAGAGAGAGAGAAAGCATGTGAGTGAGTGAGGGAAGAGAGGGAGAGGGAGAGGGAGAGATAAATAAAGAGAAGGAGAGGCAGTTTGCTGCAAGAAAACCGTGTGCAGCGCACCATCTTCAAATGGGACATATTCGGTATTTGTCAAATTGTTTTGTTTAAAAGTTTAAAATAACAAATAAAAATAATTAAAGATAATTAAGAATCATTAAAATAATTAAAAATTACATTAATTTAGAAATATCTCAAAATAGTCAAATTAAGTTTAAAAATACATTATGGCACACAAATTCACCATTTTACATGCTAATAACACTTAAATAAATTTTAGGGTGTTACAACTCTCCACCTCTAAAAAAAATTTTGCCCTCAAAATTTACAAGTCAACTTAGAAACAAAACAAATGCGAATACAACTCCTACATGGTCGATTCTAATTCCCAGGTGGCTTCATCAACCTTGTGATGTTGCCACATGACCTTCACTAATGGTATGTCATGACACCGCAAACTAATCACTCTCTGATCAATAATCTGGATCGGTAGCTCCTTATATGTCGTGTCTTCCTGAATCCATACATCATGGAATGAGACTATCTTGTTCTGCTCAGGCAGACACTTCCGAAGCATCGACACATGAAATACATCGTAAACATGAGAAAGTTCAGGAGGAAGGTCGAGTCGATAAGCAACTACACCAACACATTGAGTAACCTCAAATGGTCCAACATACCTCGGTGCAAGCTTACTACTTACTCCGAATCGCGTGATGCCTTTATGAGGTGATACCTTCAAGAGAAAAAAATCTCCTACCTCGAGTCCTAACAGTAGGCATCTTCTATTCGTGTAGCTCTTCTACCTACTTTGAGCTACCTTCAATTGATCTCATATCACGGTGACTTTCTCGTTGCTGTCGTGAATCTCATCTGGCCTGAGAATAATCCTATCTTCTAGTGTTGCCCAACACACCAATGACTGACATTTTCGACCATACAACGCTTTGAAAGGTGCCATGCCAATACTCGATCGATAACTATTGTTGTATACTTACTCTGCCAGATGCAAGTATTTCTTCCAGTTTTCATCGAAGTTTAATGCACATGCACGTAACATGTCTTCAAGAATCTAGATAACCCGCTCAGATTGCCCATCAATCTGAGAATGAAATGTTGTGCTGAAGTTCTAATCAGTACCCAAAGCCTCCTAAAAACTCCTCTAATAATTGGTGTTGAACCTAGTGTCTTTATCGGATGTGATGGACAAGAGACCTCCATGCAATCTTACTATGTTCTGTAGGTACAATTCTTCAAGAACTCTCCTCGAGCAAGTCGATTTGAAAGGGATGAAATGCGTCAATTTTGTTAACTTGTCGACCATGACCCAAATTGCATCATGCCTTTGCTCTGTCCTCGGCAAACTGGTAAAGAAATCCATCGTGATGTTCTCCCATTTCCACCCTGAAATAGGAAGAGGCTGAAGCTAACTTGCTGGCTTCTGAGGCTTGGCCTTCACCTAAAGACAAGTCGCACACTTGGCCACGTATCCTCGGACATCTTTCTTCATGCCTCTTCACCAGTATTGCCTTTTCAGATCACAATACATCTTCGTGCTCCCTAGATGAATGGTGAATTGACACTTATGGGCTTCATCCATCACAGCCTTCGTCACTTCTATGATTGCTAGAACTACTAGGCGCTCCTTAAAGTATAGTGATCCATCAGCGTGTACCCTCCATTCTTCAAATTGCTCTCCATTTTGAATTCGTGTCCAAATTCCTTGCAGATGTTGGTCTCGCCATTGATTCTGTTTCACCATCTGAATGAGAGTCGGGGTCGTCTCTATATAGTACACCAAAACTTGGTCATAGTCTTCATAGTATTGCAGCCCATACTCACTTACTGTTGCGTCCCTTTTTCAATCCTCGAGAGCCAAACAAGTGAGAATTCTTGAAGACTTCCAACTGAGTGCATTCGCAACCACGTTAGCTTTCTCGAGATTATACTATAGTGCGAAATCATAGTATTCTATATATTCCATCCACCTTCACAGGCTCAAGTGTAGATCCCTTTGAGTGAATAGATACTTCAAACTCTTGTGGTAAGAGAAAACCTAAAATGTTGCCCCGAATAGGTAGCATCTTCAGATCTTCAACACATGAATTACCGCCATGAGCTCCAAGTCGTAAGTAGGATAGTTCCGCTCATGAAGTCATAGCTGTCTCGATCTATACACCACCATATGTCCATGTTGCATCAACATGAACCTAAGTCCATGTCTTGAAGCATCCGTGTAAACTTCTACGGCTCATCACTACTGGGGATAATCAATACTGGGGCTGAGGTCAACTGATTCTTTAATTCTTGAAAGGTGAATTGGCATGCTTCATCCTACTCAAACCTGACATTCTTCTTAATCAGTCTTATCAACGGCGCTGCTATCTTCGAGAAGTCCTTTACAAACTTCCTGTAGTACCCTGCAAGTCCCAGAAAACTATGAACTTCTGCTATGTTCCTCAGTCGTTCCTATTCCACTATGGCTTCTACTTTAGACGGATCCGTTGGGATACCAAACTTGGAGATGACATGTCCCAAAAACTTAACTTCTGTCAACCAAAACTCACATTTTTCCTTTTTAGCATGCAACTGGTGCTCTTATAGAGTTTGAAGTATGATTCTAAGGTGCTGCTCATGCTCCTCCCAAGTCTTAGAGTAGACCAAGATATCATCAATGAATACAATCATGAACTGATCCAAATAAGGCCTAAATATCCTATTCATTAGGTCCATGAAAGCTACTAGAGCATTCATGAATCCAAACGGCATCACCAGAAACTCAAAGTATCCACACCAGGTCTGAAAGTGGTTTTGGGGGTGTCTTCTTCTTTAATCCTAAGCTGGTGGTATCCTGATCACAAATCTATCTTCAAGACATACCATAAACCTTCCAACTGATCAAACAATGCATCGATCCTGGGCAAAGGATACTTGTTCTTCACGGTGGCTTGATTTAACTACTGCTAATCTATACATAGCTTGAGGGTTCCATCGTGCTTCTAAGCAAATAAAACTAGTGCACCCTATGGTGATGTGCTATTTCGAATATATCCCTTGTCAGCAAGCTCCTGAAGTTACTTTCTTAATTCTTTCATCTCTACCAGCGCCATCCAATAAGATGCTACAGAAATCGATGCTGTTCCCAGAAGTAGCTTGATGCTAAATTCAATCTCCTGATGCAATGGTAATCCTAGTAACTTGTCGGGGAAGACATCCTCAAACTCTTCAACGACTAGAATTGCTGCACTTTTTCTCGAGGTAGTGCTGAGCTCTCCTTCTAGTTTCATGAGGAAGGCGTAGCAAGCTAGATTCTTTCGCCCTTCAAGACACGTCTTCACGAGATGCTTACTCATAAGCCGATCACTACCACCCTGGTAAGTGAATGTCGTTTCCTTATCAAACACTAGGTCACTTTTCTAAGTTGGTAGTCTATAACCGTGTTGTACTTGGACAACTAGTCCATCCCTAGGATTACATCATATGAACTCATAGGGATTATAATCAAATCACTCTTCAAAATCTCATCCCCAATCTTTATTTTACATGATTCATATTCATAGCTCACACACACCCACCCTAAGGGTGAGGCTATAACTAAGGGTTTGTCGAATTCTTCTATCTCTAATCCTAAGGCATGTACAAAAGAACTTGAAATGAGAGAATAGGTGGCACCAGTATCGAATAATACGTGTGCTAAGGACTGAGAAACCAGAATCGCACCATCGACGTCTGCATTACTAGTCTGGGCATCCAAACTCCCTGATGTCATGGTGTGAACCTGAACTAGAGCTTTCCCTTTTCCTCTACCAACATTGTTAGGTCCTGGATTAATAGGCTGATATTGTTGCGGTGAAGGTGACTACACACTACCTGTACTCGGTGCTCAATACTGAGGGGCATTAAGCTAGAAGTTCTACAGCTAATGTCCTTGTGTTGAATATGCCAATTGCTGGGGAGAGAACTGATGGAACTAGAGCTGAGGGAATTGTTGAGGCGGAGGTAGAGTCTGAGGCTGAGGTTGACAATTGGCTCCTTCTCCTGCCTGAAGTCCTAGACGAGCACTCCTGATCGAGTAGTTCCTCTTGATATGTCCCAGTTGCTAGCAATAGTGGCGATGAAAGCTGTAAAGATTACTACACTTGTTGCTAGATGAACTGTTGCTCCTGCTATTCATGCTAACCTATTGACTCTTCCTTTGTGTCGGTCAGTTGCTAGTACTCCTCCTGTTGCTTCTCTATGGTCCTCCTGACGCCCTTGGTCGATCCTTATAGTACTGCATATAATCATTTTCCATAGATATTGTTGACGACACAAGCTCACCAAAATTCCTGAGCCATAGGGCAACCACCTGTAGATGAATAGAGGCTTTAAGTCCTTCTTGGAACTTAATGCACTTCTCACATTTCGATGCCACTGTAGATGGAGCAAACCTGGCCAGCTCATTAAACTTTGCCTCATACTCCCAGACTGACATATCACCCCGTTGCAACCTATAGAATTCAACCGCCTTCTGGTCTCTGTATCCTTGCAGGAAATATCAGTCGCACACCAACTCCTCGAACCTGTCCCAGCTGATGCTCCCATTATTCTCCAAGCACTTAGCTTGCTTCCACTAGGTATTGGGACCACCTTTGAATTTATATGCAACAACTTCCACATGATACTCCGCTGGCATGCTAAGGGTATCTAGGTGCTTTACAATTAAATCTAGCTAATATTCGGCCACTTGTGGGTCCCCATTCCTGTCGAAAGTTGGAACAGATGCACATCGAAACTCCTTAAAGTACGCATGCCAACAACTAGCCTTGGGATCCTCCGGTCTTGCCCTTGCTACCATTTCTTGAAATGTAACAAACATGGCCCTCATTATGCCCTCATCATTTCCAAGATTAGCGTCAGTTGTCGAACGAAGTCTAGTTGCCATTCTCTCATTTTTGAAAACAAAATTTAGACTGTCAATGGTATTTCATTGTGTGCACAATTCCCAAGGTCATAACCTTAAGCTTTGATACCATTCTGTCACACCCTAGAGCACGGGAGGTAACATAGTGGTTTAATTAAGTTAATTAAGTAAAAATTTTAATATAAAACACAAATTAAGAAGTTTGATTAATTAAGAAATGAGTAATAATTTAAAACTCATTTTAAATGAAAATTTATGATAATTAAACAAATAAGAATAACAAAGTAAACAATAAGAAAATAATAATAAAAGAAAAGAAATATGAGTTGGGTCCCACTGGCCCACAACTTATGCAGACACAAGTACTGACAATATTAAAATTACAACCATAGTTACATGCCTTGATTTTATAATTCGAATAACCTATTTGAAATCTCCTACTTCTCACGAGTTCGATCAATTGACTCCTCATCGAACCTAAGTTGGATTCCTCTTACAGAGGGAAAGAGAAGTAAAAACAAATAAAAAGTGAGCGAAAGGCTCAGTAGGACTATGCTTTAAAAAACAAATATTTAATTTAAATACAAATTTACCTTTCAAAGTAATAATCAGAAAACAGAGTTAAATTAATAAATTCATTTAAATATATCCTATTTAAAATAGTTTATCCAGAAAGCACCTTTTTATCTTTTCCGAGTAAACCATAATATTCACCACCGAAGTAGCCCAACTGGGTTTCAAGACCTGCCCCTAAGGTCACACACTGCATGACCTGATCTCTGATATGGCATCATGCCAACTATGTATTTCTATTATTATTTAAAACCCATTTACCTAGTATATTCATTTATGTTCATTATATGGTTCATTATGAAAATCACTTCATTTTACTTGTTTATAAAAACAACTCGTAAAATCACTTTTCAATCATTCATTGAAAATATTTTGAAAGAAATCATTTTAAGGCCAAAATCATTTTAAAACTTGGCTACCAAGGAAAGAGGGTAGAAGTCCTACCTCAATACTCGTGTCGATGTCCCACACTGCATTCTCGGTCCGTTCTACGTTAGCTTCACGGAACCACGAACAACCTTAAATATAAAAACTAAGTCTATCAGTACCTAGCTTAGGATATTCTTTGTCACTAAGCTATCTCATGGTGTCCTAATGTGCCGTTTATGTTTATAGAATCATATTGTAACATTAAAATCTCAATCGGGGTTCACAACTGTGAAAATAGATGAAAAATAACAAATTTTTACTATGCCTGGTTGGCTTGCCAGTCTCCCTGGTTTGGCCTACCAAACTGTGTAGTTTGGCCTACCGACAAACTAGGTCTGGTCAGTCGAACTTTTCTAGGTACGGCTTGCCGAACGTATGAATCGAGCCTGTCGAACTCATGAATCCGGCCTACCGAACTAGAAAATTCTAGAATTTTTCAGAACCTGAGTCTCGGCCTCTCGAGCTCAATTCTCAATTTTAACCTTTTTTTCTCAATTCCCAGGCATGAAAAACATTCATAGATGATAGAAAAGCATAATAAAACATTTCCAAACTAGCTTAAACAAGATTTGCAATAAAATTCTAATAAAATCTAAAAATAGAAAAATGGAGAAGAAATAAAAAGTCTTAATTTAAATCCGTTTTTCTTCAAACTAAGCTTAGATTCTAGTTATTTTAAGTTTCTCTAACTTAGATCAAAGGTTTTCTAAGCCTAAGGGAACTTAGATTTCAAAATACAACGAAATTTAAAAAATTTGAAAAAGTTTGAGATTTTGAAAACTAACTTTGAATCTAAGCTTTGAGTCGTGTTTTTTTATCGTTCAATCGAGTTCCCGAACTTCCAATCTACTGAATACGGAAGCTTGGGCGTGATTTTTGAAGCAAAAATTGGGAGAGAAATAGAGGGAAAGAAAGGCACAGAGAGAGTGAAATGAGAGGGTAGAGAAAGAGAGCGTGTGAGTGAGTGAGGGAAAAGAGGGAGAGGGAGAGATAAATAAAGAGAAGGAGAGGTAGTTTGCTACAAGAAAACGATGTGCAACACACCGTTTTCAAATGAGACATGTTCGGTATTTGTCAAATTGTTTTATTTAAAAGTTCAAAATAACAAATAAAAATAATTAATGATAATTAAGAATTATTAAAATAAATAAAAAAACATTAATTTAGAAATATCTCAAAATAGTCAAATTAAGTTTAAAAATATATTATGGCATACTAATTCACCATTTTACATGCTAATAATACTTAAATAAATTTCGAGACGTTACAACAAAAGAGTTGCGGTTGCAATCTCTTTTGATATGAAAAGTGTTCAGTTCAAACGTCAAAGAGCATCCATCCCTTCCAACTGCTGCAAATCATTGATATCATGTAAAGTATAAATGTGAGCCCTTGTGCATTGACAACGGCAAAAGGCACATATATTAATTTCAATAAATATGAGTTTGACTAAGAATCATATATTCTACATATATTTCAATCATGTAGTTTGACTAAGAATCATTCTTTGTGTTTTCTTTTAAACTGCCATTTCAATATAAAATAAAAAATAAAAGATGAAAATTTTGTAGTAAAGTACAAAAAATTATTCCTTAAAACATTAATTATAACATTTTCTTGTTTTAAAAAATCTCTCCTCAGATAACCAATAAGATATTTTCTCGCACTCTACCGCAAACTTCGAAAAAATAAATTTAATATATCATCTTTATAATAATATTAGCTCTTACGATTTTGTTGCTTCCTGCGGAGACTAATATATGCTTCCACCACAGTCACATCTGCTTGCAACATTGACCCCCAATAGTTTAATAACAAGATCCAGCACGGAGTGCCCCACTCATCATAAAGCTCATAATTACTAATTTGTTATGACGTTTGAGATTAGTTCAAACCACTACTACAAACCGGACGACAATTTTAAACTGTCATGAAAAACTTTCACAACGGTTAAAAAACTATTGTAAAAACCTTCATCATAATACCAAGTTGAGTTTATATGACGGTTTTTTACAATCATGGAACATCCATATAGGCACCAAATTTAGGAGTTTCGGGGGGTCTCTATCACGATGGTTTTTTGTAGAAACTTTCATACAAATAAAAATATTTCACGGCAGTTTTTTGAAAAACCGCCATAGAAGGTATTGTTTTCACAATGGTTTTACTAAAAAACGTCGTGGAAATTTGGTATACCACAACCTTATGTGACGGTTTTTGTAAAAACCATCATATAAGGTAATGTTTCCACGACGGTTTTTGGCTAAAACCGTCGTGAAAAATTGGCCATGCAAAAAAAAAATTGCCTGAATTTTTGATTTCTTACAGGATGGCCAGTCTCATATATTATCTATTACTATAAGGCCTTGATTGCATAAAAAAAATGATGTATATTTACAAGGTATATACAAGATCATTTACATTTGAACTAATTTGCATAATCATTTACCCACTATCTCTACCTAAATTTGACATACCTACTTACAAATTGCACCCACTTAGTTCTAACTTCATTTATATTTTCCTTTTTTGCTAGGGCTTGTGTACCATTATTAACTATATCTTGCATAAAACGTAGAATAAAAAAAACCATATTCTACTTTTCCTTATTGTCTTGGACACTTACGCTTGAAATATTGCATAATACATATACAAACATAAACGCAAAACCACCCATTAGAAACATAAACACAAGGCCACCCATTACAAGATAATTAGACCCCTAGACTGCTAACCAGATCCATTAATAAAAATGGATAAAGAACAGGGGTAAACCACAAGTATCGAAACCCAACACAAAAATCCCATTCGACGCAAAAAATGAACATGATCAAAACTTGTTATAAAGAACAACTACAGTCGATGGATAAAATACACTTGACCTAGTCTAAACTCCAAATATTGGGGACATAAATGGCACGACATAGAAATAATCTAGTTGGATGCCAACACACATGCTTCTAATAGCCACTCCCAATGGTTGTGATATAAAAACAAAATTGGAAGATGAAGAGACCACCGTCGGTTTAGGAAACTAAAATCAGTGAAAATGGCAAGAGCAAATTGTAGGGTTAAATTGCATGCGATAAAAATTTTCACGAAAGTTTTGATCATGCTCTCTCTCTCTATATATGTGTGTGTGTGTATATATATATAACTAATATATAATTAGTATAATAGCTAATAAATCTAGAATATTACTATTGTCCAATTAGGCCAATAACTTCAATTATTAATTCAATTCTACAACTCTGTAGATCTACCATGCCTACTCTTCAGATCACTTCAATAGACATGTAGGCATCTAGGGTTTTGGGAAGGAATCACACTCTCAAATTTAGGTCTTTACGTTGTACTTAATACATGAGAAAGTAAGGAGGATTTATTAAGAACTTTTCCTACTAGGAATTTCTCTCTCTAAAATTGGAAAAAAAAAATAGAATCAATAAAAGGCTCTCTATGAACACCTATTTATAGATGTATAGGAAGGGTCTTTTGCTTCTAATTTAGATTCATTTAAAATTTATTAAATAAATATGAAATCATATCCTTTCTCTTAGAAGGCATTTTCTATGCCACACATAAAGGGAGTTTCTCTGCGTTTCACAATAACTTGTAGACCAAGTAGGAGATAAGATCTCCTTGTTACCTAATACTATTTTCACTCAAAATTCAAATGCCTATTCTAAAAAAAAAAAAACATTTATCAAAAATAAAATATTTGAATTTGCGAAACAGAAATTTGAAGAACAATTTTGTGCTACACAAGGACACACTTTCCTTGTGCCAGGGGTCACCCACAAAAAGTTCAACCTCACTGTGCCATAAAGATGTAAATTATTAAATAATCACATTATTTAATTTTTAGAGTGCATATTAATTAAAAAATAAATTAATCATTCATTACCCATTAGGGAACTATGGACTTAAAATTTCAAACTTCAATAAAATTAGTAAATAATTGTCAACTTAATTAATATTTCAATTTTATTAGTTACTTACTCCACTAAAAACTTGAAATTGTACTATTGAAATTATAACTATAATTTATTCAAAGAATTGAATCATCTATTGATATAATATCTATGAATAGATCAATTCTCAATAAATAGTTTATAACTAGAGTTAGGTACAAAATTCCATTAACCACTCTAATATCTTTCTCCTTAAATATCATCGATTCTTCAATGACCAATAAAATTATGATCTTATCATAAATTGAGTGCTTTCACTGTTCAAGCCCTAAAAAAACAATTAAGAGAACTATTTATTTGAATTCATAACGGATGAATGGATTTCATCTTGTATATTAATATTCACGTCTATTTGTTTCATATTGTGTTCCTAAAATATAAAGAATATGATTCTATTAGATAGGAACTTTTACTAAGTTAAATAACATGATTTCATATATTGGAATATGTTAATAATTAAGGATTAATATCCTTCTATATATGATCGTCGTCGATTAATTTTGAATTCTGTATCTCTAAAGAATATTTCAAAGATTTCAAATTAATTTTGTTCTAGTCCTATATAATTATAGTATATGAAATATCTTCATCTAATGACTCCTCTTCAATAGTCTCGATAAGACTACTGTA
The DNA here is from genome assembly GCA_946598075.1 of Artocarpus hirsutus. Lineage (NCBI taxonomy): Eukaryota > Viridiplantae > Streptophyta > Magnoliopsida > Rosales > Moraceae > Artocarpus > Artocarpus hirsutus. The sequence continues at coordinate 22,090 of CAMOHE010046032.1, forward strand.
CACATAATAGAAAAAAATTGTATTAGTAATAATTAATTAAAGTTGATAATTAATTAAAAATCCCACATTTAGTTATTTATCACAAACAATTTAGATTATTACATTTAAATATTATGCTCTTATTTATGACATTTATATGCAATATTTTAAGTCACATAAATAATCAAGGTATATTTACAAATTATCTAAACAATATGCATCTAAATGTATACAGATAAATAATCCATTTATTATATAAAATATATTTACATCATATGCTTATGGGCACTAATCTCAACAAGCACCTTCTTCATTTCAAAATAAAGATAAATCATGGTTGTTGAGAACACGTGCAAGCATTCATGGTCACGAGTAATAAAGTGATCCGGAGTTCAGATGCCAATCCCAAGAGAATTGTGTTTAGTTTGCATTAATTACTGAAATTGATTGGCTTTAAGATTATTTGGATGACTGGATAAAATAAACTAATAAAAATGGCTAAGTAGATAAAATAAAGTAAAAAAAAAACAAATAACTAAAAATACTAGAGCATCAACTTCACCGTAATTAATCTACATTAATTTAATTATTAAGTGAATCTCATAATTAATTAGTCGAGAACTTCTTAATTAACCCATTACCCCTCCTGAGCATTGAATTAGATAATATGCTCAAAAACCTAATTCCAATATCCCTATATAGAATCAAGTAATTAAATATTTATCAAGCTCTAGTTCTTTTAATGACTCCAAATATCTGAGTGTTCTCAGCCCTCCTAGGTTTTAATAACAACAAAAAGTATGTTTCCTAGGTAATGATAAATAAGTTAATCTTTTTCGAGTATTGAAATTCATAAATTAAATCAACAAATTTATTGGCTAAATAAACTAGAAGCATTAGCATAGAGAAACATAAACAAACCATGACAAACCACTTAAAATGAATCAACACTTCATAATAAGGCAAAATCAAGCCTATAGAAAAAAAAACTACTCTATAACTAAAATTAAACAAACCAACATGAAGGGTTCAATATTTATAAATTGCAAAAAATATAAAGAAGATAATGAGAATTAAAAACCCATTTTGGTGTTGTCATAAGCTACAAGGTTTTCCTCTTATTCTCTTTTCCAAATTCTTGATCTCCAAATGTCTTTTCCCATTATGATTTATTGAAAATAAAACTTAAATATAAAAAATAAAACTAAAGTTCTAAGCTAAAACAACTAAATACATTTTTTTTTCTTTTCTTTTCTCTTATGTTCTTCCTTGGAGTGAGCTCTAAATCCCCTTAGAAAATTGTGCCTTCTCCTCTAAAAATGGAGGCTTTAGAGCTATTATTAAGTAGGGTTTCATTAGCATTCAACTTCAGCTCTTAGATCAGGAATTTAGGGCCAATATTGGCCAAAATGTTGAAATCAACAAAATTAGCCCACTGAAGGCCCCTAGGGGGGCGCACAAGGTTTGTTTGATGAGCATATTAGTGTGCGCTGTAGCCTGTGTGACCGCATGAGGGGGATTCCTAGACCCTTGAGGCACACGGCCAGCACTGCACGTGCCATGGGTACGCCGCACTACCTAATTGATGCTAAAAACTTCGTTTTTGGTCCGATTTTGATGTCTAAAATCTGTTAAACACCAACTTATTAATTTCCTACAAAATAACACCAAAAGTTTCAAAACATCACAAATTTCTTAAGGATTTTTACAATATTTAACCTTAAGAAATGCTTGATTAATGAGTAAATACTCATTTATCAATGGCAAAAACAACATCTCTTTTATTACAAACAAAACACAAGACTAAACAAAATCAAAGATAAAACAACAATTTAAGGAGCATACCTACTGTCAGCACCCTTGAAACATCTTCTTTAGGTGTAAAGCCTGAGGAGCCTAGACCATAGGGTACTCCTTCCCCATGCTAGACATCCTCCATCTGTGATCCTCAGCAATAAACACCAAAACTATGCACTGGCCCTATGACATGGCTTATGATCTTAGATGACGAAAAACACAAACTTTGTGACAACTGCATTGACAATAATATTAATGTAGCAAGCCCTACAGATATCCTCACACATTGTTCATTTGTTGCTAACTTTTCCCAAATTGAACAAATCTTGTCACAAGAAAACTGCAACTCCAAATCAGGTTGATCAATTCAAATCCTCGTTATTGTTCATCTCATGGCGATTTTATATCCTCGTCTTGAACCGGAGCCTAGATTTTTATTAATCACTATACATTTTTTATTGATCACTATGTTATTTGTGGTCTTGTATGAAGTCATTTTAGGATTTGGATTCGATGAGATCAAAGAATTTGTTACAAAGAAGGAAGACATTTTTTTATAGAACTTGTTGTGGAGGATTTGCATTTATGTTGATATTTTGTGGTTGTTATTTATCATTGTATATTTTTTTATTGTTATTCTTATTGGAAAAATAGTATGTAGTGGAATTTTAAAATTTTTTTCATATAAAAGTATTTTCCAAAACATAAGTTTGACACGCTATATGCATAAATTAATCAGATCTTATTAACCTTTGAATGCCGAAGAGCTTCCGCAATCCGTGAAGAATAGTAACGTTTCGAAGAGCCTTAACTAACTAGTCTTCTTTGCTATTCTCTATCCACGATCGGAGTGAGTGTGGGCTCATGTCGTATACAACTCTTCCACCAAGTGACTCTCCTTCCAACCAATTGACAAAACCTAAGCTAGTGTTTGTGACTTGTAAACAAGAGCTCTTAGGGAGTTTCAAAATCTCACCAGCAGAGTTTCACTCTTAATCTTTCAATTGATCTAAATAACTTATGAGACTTACTCCTTATTTATAGAGGTTGGCCATGAGTCAGTCCTTATCAGATAAGGCCTCAAAAATTTGAATTAGAATGAAATCAGGATCGATATCTGATAAAATCTGCATCTAAAACACGTGATAAAAAATCCCATGATCGACAAGCCGAACTATCAGATCGGCTTGTCAAATCTGTCCCATCGGTAGGTTGAATTTTAAGATCGACCTATTGAACTTACGATTTTTTATCCCTATGAATCTTTAACTTTCACATGAGATTCTTGGGATAGAGCCTCAGTTTTAATTCAAATCACCCAATAGAGAAGTTATCTGATTAAAACAATCATATCTAGATAATCTCCAAGAAAATAAATATTCTTGATAATTCAACAAGTTTATCATGAATTAATTCAAAATTAATCCAACCGATAAACAGACATGAATTATCCGATCCTGATAGTTCAACAAGTTTATCTTAAATTAATTTTATTACAAAATTAACTGATAAACAAACATGAATTATTTGATTTTTACCAAATTTTAGCCAATCTGATAAATCTAACATAAGTCACTAATTATTGGAAAAGCACGCCGTATCATTATAGGATTTTTATGAGCTAGCAAAGGAGACTAAATGGACCTATATAGTTTAAGCTCTCGATAATTATGAAACCTAATATCCCAAATATACATTTCATAATTATCAACTCCAGCTACTCCACTAAAAGCTTGGAGCTGCACTCTCGAACTATACAGAATTTTGAAGCCCATATAGCTAAGTCTCTATGACATATCACAATGTATCGTATCCCTATAAGATTATCCATAATCGGCTTAAGGACAAGTTCTATCTTACCTTTTCAATTATTTCTATCTTATGTTCCATTATCTCGCCATCAAAAACTTACCATCCAAAAATAGTATACCATTCTGTTACACCTATGTATCCAAATGGTCGAGCGCTTCATTTTTCAATTGTAGGATAACGCATATACGAGGATATCACTACTCCTAAAGAGGAGCTATAGATTCCATATCTATGAATAACAGGTCTATGCCATCAAGAGTAATGCCTTCAATGTACCGACATACATATCACTATTAAAATGTGGGTGTAACCCTTTGGTACATCAAAATACATAAATCAAAACAATAGGCTCATTATTCATCTCGGGATTAAGGTATAATAAAAATGATTGCCTAAAGTGAATCGATTTGTTGAGATAGAATTATCAATGTAAATCAATTCACTTTATCTCTCGATCCAACACATTGTCACCTATGACAATGTGCCAATGTTTCTATTCACGGAGTCCACCTCTGATGGTCAAGACAAACCATCTCACAATAGGGATATAGACAACATAACAATCTTTGCATGAATAAAGCAGCCAACTTTATTCCCTTGATTGCGGATCTTATAATTTAGACCGTTACCTTAAGAATCGTGTCTTTCGTATTATTTGTCCATCATATGCACAATTCTTAAAGGTTTAATGCGACAGTATCAGACTTTTGTTTGCTTAACATATATTCAACAAATATGAATGTAAAGAGGATAAAATTTGGTATCTAAATAATAAATAAATTCTTTATTGATAAAAATGTCTCCAAAAACTTATTACATTTTTACTCCTTAGGGCATATATGTCTAACAATCTCCTACTTGCACTAAGTGAGTAAATATGATAAGTCTCGCATCACCATAGCTTCCACATGCCTCTCGAAGACTCTCTCAGTAAGTGTCTTCATGAATGGATCAACTAAATTATCCTCTGACGCAATTTTACACACCATGACATGCCCGCCCTTGATTGGGTCCTTTATCATATGATACTTCTGATCAATATGCTTACTCTACTTGTGAAATCTTGGTTTCTTATCATTAGCTGCCACCGCATTATTATCACAATATAGTGATAACACCTTATCCATACCAGGAACTACCTCAAGATCGCCAAGAAACTTGCAGAGCCACACTACTTCTTTTGACGCATCACTAGTTGCCACATACCGGCCTCCATCGTTGAATCCAAAGTGCAATCTTGCTTTACACTTCTCTAACTGATGGCACCGTCGCCTAGAGTAAATACAAAACCAGAAGTTGATCTTCTTGAATCTAGACAGGATTGAAAATCTGAGTCAGTGTATCTTAGTGGAGTCAAATCCTCACCCGAATACATAAGCATATACCCTTGAGTCATTCTAAGGTACTTGAAAATATGCTTGACTACAGCCCAGTGATTTGGTCTCAAATCCGCCTAAAATCGATCACAATTCTGACCGTATAACAAATATTCAGCCCTGTGCAAAGTATAGCATACGTGAGACTACCCATTGTCAAAGCATAAGGCACCTTATTCATGTATTCTCTTTCTTCTACATACTTTGGAGAGTCTTTCTTAGAAAGAGTAATTTCAAACATAGATGGTTGCCTACCTTTCTTGGAATCCTACATTGCAAACCTTTTAAGAATTATATCTATGTAGCTAGCTTGTGACAAAGCTATCATTTTATTCTTCCTATTCCAAAAAATCTAGATACTGAAAACAAAATTAGCGTCACCCAAGTCCTTCATGTCAAACTGCTTGGTCAACTATAATTTGACCTATGACAATGCCCCAATGTTATTGGCAATTAGCAGAATGTCATCTACATAGAGCAGTAGAAAAAGTACCTTCCCATCTTTAATGTGTTTGTAAACACATGACTCATCCACATTTTGTGAGAACCCATAAGTCTTGATCCCCTGTTCAAATCTTATGTTCCAAGAACGAGAAGTATGCTTAAGTCCATAAATTTACTTTAGCAGCTTACAAACCTTTCCCTCTTGACCCTTGACCTTAAACCCGTCTGGTTGTTCCATATAAATGGACTCATCAAGATAGCCATTCAAAAAAGCTGTCTTGACATCCATCTACCAAATCTTGTAATCGAGAGCAATAGCTATGAACAAGAGAATCTGGATGGACTTAAGCATGGCTACAAGCGAAAAGGTTTCGTCGTAATCGATTCCTTCCTTTTGCATATAACCCTTAGCTACTAGTCTAGCCTTTTAGGTTTCGACCTTTTCATCTACTCCTCTTTTCCTCTTGTAGATCCATTTATAGCCTACAGGTTTTACCCCTTTGGGAAGATCCATAAGTTCCCAGACCCAATTAGTCTTCATAGACTTCATCTCTATGTTCATGGCCTCTGTCTAGAGTTTCGAATCAACATCCTCCACAACCTCTGTGTAAGCATAAGGATCCCTATCATGTTCATCCAGTTCAACCAAGATGGCCTCTCCATTGAACGTATACCTCTCGGGTTGACGCTCGATCCTCCCACTACGCTAAAGCCCCTTAGGTTATTGTTCGGGTTCATTTGGTTTTTCTACACAGATCAGAATGGCTTCATTTAGAACCCTTGGAATGATTGGATTACACCTTAACTCCTTAAGCACTACTTTGCTTCAAGGCTTAAAGTCGTCTATGTAACTCTCTTTAAGGAAAGTTGCATTAGTTGAAACCACGACTTTATTTTCCTTTGGGTTATAAAAATAAGCCCCTTTAGTCCCTTTTGGATATCCTACAAACACACAAACTTCTAAACATGCTTCTAACTTATTTGTATCCCTAAATAAGACATGAGCCAGACATCCCCATATGCGAATATGGTTTAAGGATGTCATCCTACTCATTCACAACTCGTAAGGAGTTTTAGGAGTTGATTTTGAAGGCACATTGTTCAAAAGATAACATGCGGTTTGCAGTGCATATCCCCAAAAGGATAAAGGCAATGATGAATAACTTATCATAGACCAAATCATGTCGAACAAGATCCTATTTCCTCTCTCTGCCGTGCCATTCTGTTGCGAAGTGCTCAACACAGTCAAATGAGATAAAATCTCATTCTCTAATAAGTGTCCCAAAAACTCATCAGAAAGGTATTCAACAACTCGATCGGATTGAAGTGCCTTTATGGGTTTACCCAATTGTTTTTCCACTTTAGCCTGAAACTCCTTGAACTTGTCAAAATTTTTGCTTTTGTGGTGCATCAAGTACACATACCCATATCTTGAGTAATCATCGATAAAAGTGACGAAGTACTCATTCTCTCCTTGTGCCTGGATGTTCATCGGATTACAAACATCACTATGCACACATTCTAGAACCCTTCGGCCTTATTGCCCTTAGACCCGAATGGTCTTTTAGTCATTTTACCCTTTAAACAAGCTTCACATTGAGGTATAGATTCCACTTTTAAGTGACTTAAAGGTCCATCCCTTACCAACCTTTGAATCATATTTAGGTTAATATGACCAAGGCGTAAATGCCAAAGATAAGTCCTATTAGAGTAAGAAGTTTTAAGTCCTTTAGAGTTATTATCATTTATCTCAATATTAAGCAATAAGTCCATCTAAGGTTTGATAAAATATAGATTATTTTATATCCATCTAGAACAGATAAAAGATTTATTTTTATGAATCACCACTTGATTATTAAAAGAAACCAATTAGGAGTCATTAAATAAACAAGATACAAAAAGTACATTCCTTTTAAATTTAGGAACATAAAAACAATCTCGCAAAATTAAATTCCTATACTTATCAAAATACAAATGGATGTCTTCCACTGCTTCAGCTAAGACCAAGGATCCATCACCCATTGAAGCGTGAAGTCTTCACGTAGCAAACTTCTTGTTTCTTTGAACCCTTGTAGAGAAACATAAACATGATTAGTTGCATTAGAATCTATGACCTAAATGTCACTAAATTCCTCAACCAAACAAGTTTCTAATACAGAGGTTCACACCAACCTCCTTTGGAAAGGAAGTCCTTGCAATGCTTCTTGATTTGCGCCACCTTCTCGCAGAAGAAGCACTTTAGCTTCCTCGGGTTCTTCTTCTTCTTTTTCTTGCTCTTGTTGTTAGTAGGTATAGAAGACTTCTCATTCTTGGCCTGTTGTTTCTTTCCATTCCTAGGGTTGGTATTGGAACTAGAAACAACTGCCAAATTAGCCTTGCCACCAGTAGGAGACTCCTTGATCAGAAGTTCAAACTCCTATAAATGCTTCATTAATTTAGTTAAGGTCATATCCCATCTATTGCTTAAATTAAATGTAGCTCTAAACGAGACAAATTCCTTTAATAGAGTCTCAAAGACCATAATCATCTGAGTTTCAGCATCGATATCCGCTCCATTGGTTTGTGCCTCAACGAGGAAACCTATGACCAATATCATGTGCTCCTTTACAAATGTCCCCATCCTCTACTTATAGTTGAGAAGTTTCCGACGCACCCCTTGTCTCTTTGTTAGGGCCTAGCCTTCAAACATGTCTTCAAGATTATCCAAGATCTACTTAGCAGTCTTATAATCCTCATGTTGAGCCTGCAGCACGTTTTTCATGCTAGCCATGACATAGCAACGGGCCTAATCATTTGCATCTTTCCAACAATCGTACGCTTGGAATTGCTCGTTTATGAAGTCTCTCGTAGGCTCGGGAGGGCTGTCAACACAATTTTTAGTTTCTTAAAGGCTAGGGCGATGTCTAGGTTCCGTTTTCAATTATTATAATTCTCTTTGGTTAATTGGTTTTTATCAAGTATCGAAGATAAAGTATTTTTAGACATTTTTAATCTATAATAAAGAATAATATACCAAACATAAGCAAACATAACATAATAATTTAGTAAGATAACACAATCATGTAAAAACATACAAATGTGTTTATGTGTTAAAACCTTAAAAATATCGCAAACTTACAACGATAATTCCCAACTTAGAATTTGACAAGCTCCTATGGGGGTCATGCCAAATTCAATCAGTTATATGGATCCCCTCTTGATTAATATATGCCATCCAGGATCTGTATGATCCAGCATATATTAATAATCATTTCTTTAGCCATTAATTTTATTAACAGAGCTCCTAGGAGAGGTTAATAATAAAATTATCATGGGTGTATAACCATCGTTTCAATATTTTATCCATAATTTATAATTACCACTAGGGGTGTATAATGATAAATCATGCTAAAATACCTTATCCTCTCTGAGATCTAATCCGATACATGATGAAATCCCTTCCTTGGGGTTGAAACCACTATGTTCTTCCTATGGACCAATGATGGAGGCCTTAAGTCCTCTCTTCAAAAACCTTCTCCTACTCATTCTTTTGAAATCAAGGTTTTATTTTAAAAGACATGTATGAACAATTTTAATATGAGCGGCAATCCCTATTCTGTATGGAATGTTATCAATATACATGGCAAATCATATTATAATGTAAACAAGCAAAGCTACAAACAAAATAATAATAAATAACCGTAATATTATGGTTCCACCCTAGAGAATAGACAATAAAGATTACAAGAGAATAATCAAAAAATTTTATCGATTCTTTATCCTTGAATCCTCAAGCTGTATCCTTCTTCATGTAATGCCTATCTTCAAGTCTTTATTCCTGGAGGAATCGAATACTTCATATTCCCGGTCATATCCAAATTTAACGTTTCTTAAAATTGTCCCAAAAATAAAATTAAAACTGCATAAAAAACTACACCTTTTCTGAAAAAAATTTCCAACTCTCTATCGGCTAGTTGATCTGGGTGATCGGCCTACCGGTCATGAACCACCAACCTATTGACCTTCATAGATTGGCCTGCCAATACTTGACAAATCGGCCTGCCGAACCAGAAGTTTTGCCTACTGCCAGAGCCTCCTGATTTCTGCCCCACTGATGACCTATAGAATCTCACATCCGACCTACTGATCTATGACCATCAGCCTGCCAAACTGGAGGGTTTGGCATGCTGACCGAGCAGAAACTAGCCTTTTCATAAAATACAGTTTCTAATACAATTTATCAATTTTATTTTCAAAAATTCAAAAACATAAAATTAGATACTCAAGAAATACCTAGGAACGCTATCATCCATCTTCTAGATCTGCCTTCTAGATCCGTCATTTTTGAATTTTTTAATTACAAAATTCTTACAAATTTAAAATTAAATAATAATTCTTAGATAGAAGTGATAGTTTGCTATTTAATTACATGAAAAACATAAATACACATTCTAACCTCTAAGGAACCATAACCGATATAAATAAATTAATTAATAAATAATTAAATAATAATTTAATCAACCATAATTAATTAATAAACATTCACTACATAATTCATGACAACATATAAATATATAGAAACCTAGAGTGCCAACTCTCTATAAAATTAAATCAAGCATAGGAGAGATCAAGATCATATAATTTATACATATAGTATGATCATAAACTCGTAAATTTATGTAAAAACCTTAGCTCTGATACCAATTGTTGAAAAAATAGTACGTAGTGGATTTTAAATTTTTTTTATATCTAAGTATTTTTCAAAACACAAGTTTGACACGCTATATGCATAAATTAATTAGATCTTACTAACCTTTGAATGCCAAAGAGCTTCCATAATCTATGAAGAGAAGTAAAATTCCACAAGAGCCTCAACCAACTAGTCTTCTTTGCTATTTTCTATCCACGATCGGAGTAAGTGTGGGCTCATATCATATAGCTCGTCCACCAAGTGACTCTCCTTCCAACCAATGGAGATGACACAAAGCTAGTGTTCATGATTTGTAAACAAGAGCTCTCACGGAGTTTCAAAATCTCACTAGTAGAGTTTCATTCTTAATCTCTCAATTGATCTAAATAACTTATGAGACTCACTCCCTATTTATAAAAGTTTGGTCCATGAGTAAGTCCTTATCAGATAAGGCCTTAAAAATTTGAATCAAAATGAAATCAGGATCGATATATGATAAAATCCACGTCTGAAACACGTGATAAAAAATCCTGCAGTCGGCAAGCCAAACTATCAGATCGGCCTGTCGAACCTATCTAATCAGTAGGCCAAATTTTAAGATCGGCCTTTGGCCTGCTGAACTTACGATTTTTAATCCCTATAAATCTTTATCTTCCACCTAAGATTCTTGGGATAGAGCCTCAGTTTTAATTCAAATAACCTAATAGATTAGACAGTCATATCGAGATAATCTCTAAGAAAATAAATATTCCTGATAATTCTGCAAGTTTATCTTGAATTAATTCAAAATTAATCCAACCGATAAACAGGCATGAATTATTTGATCCTGATAGTTCAACAAGTTTATCTTGAATGAATTTTATCACAAAATTAAATCAACTAATAAATAAACACGAATTATCTAATTTTTACCAAAGATTAGCCAATCTAATAAATCTGACATAAGTCACCAATTATTAGAAAAGCACACTATATTGTTATGTGATTTTTATGAGGTAGCAAAGAGACCAACTGGATTTATATTATTCAGGCTCTCAATAATTATGAAATCCAAAATTCCATATATACATTTTATAATTATCAGCTCTAACGCTACACCACTAAAAGTTTGGAACTACATTCTCAAACTATATAGAATTACAAAGCCCATATAGCTAAGTCTTCATGACATATCATAATATATCGTATTCGTATAGGATTATCCATAATCAACTTAAGGACAAGTTCTGTCTTACTTTTCCAATTATTTTTATCTTACGTTCCATTATCTCGCCATCGAAAAACTTACCATCTAAAGATAGTATACCATTCAGTTACACCCATATATCCAAATGGTTGAGCACTCCAGTTTTTTAATTACAAGATAACGCATATAAGAGGATATCACAACTTCTAAAGAGGAGCCATGGATTCCATATCTATAAATAACAAGTCTACGCCATCAAGAGTCGTGCCTCCAACATATCGACTTGCATACCATTGTTAAAATATGAATGTCACTCTTTGGTACATCAAAAGACATAAATCAAAACAACAGGACCACTATTCATCTTAGGATTAAGATAAAATACAAATAGTTGCTTAAAGTGAATCGATTTGTCGAGGCAGAATTATTAATTTTAATCAATTCACTTTATGCCACGATCCAACACATCGTCACCTATGACAATGCGCCAATGTTTCTATTCATGGAGTCCACCTTAGATGATCAAGACAAACCATCTCCCGATAGGGATATAGACAACATAACAATCTTTGCATGAATAAAGCACCCAACATTATTCCCTCGATTGCAAATCTAATAATTTAGACCGTCACCTTAAGAATCATGTCTTCCGTATAATCTGTCCATCATATGCCCAATTCTTAAACATTTAGAGTGACAGTCTTAGACTTTTGTTTGTTTAACATATATTCAACAAATATAAACATAAAGAGGACAAGATTTAGTATATAATAATAAATAAATTCTTTATTAATAAAAATTTCTCTAAAAACATATTACATTTTTACTTTTTAGGGCATACATGTCTAACAATTCTTGTGGTTGGATCTATGTTGTAGTTGAGATATCTAAACAATGCGACATTAAAAGACAAATTATTGATAGGATATAAAAATATTGTAATAGAATATTTTTTAGCTCTATCTTTTTGCTGTATGAAACAAATATTTTGTTAGGTTATAAAAAATTAAACATAAATATTTTTTACCATGACTTCGAATGATCGAAGCTGGAGATGACCAAATCTCTTTGTTAAAAAATAAATAATCTGGTAGGATATGAAAAATCTCCTATCAAAATATTTTTTGTCTCTAATTTTCAATGATCGGAATCGGAGATAACATGTATCTTTGTGAAGGCAAAAATATTTTTGTAGGGTAAGAAAAATATCCCACCATGATATTTTCTTTTTAGTGGCATAATAACTTTCAAACATATGTGACATGAAGTCTTAAAAGATGACATTCATAAAAGTACCCCTTAAATTATGTGCCCAATATGATTATTGAAAACCCCATTTATGCTATGAGATTTAAATTTGAATATTAAAAGCCTATTGGTTTTGAGGGGTTACAACGCTTGTCAAAACATGTGTTTGCATTTTATGAAAGATTGTGTTTTGATGGAAGGCATCAATTCAGGGTCTATAAAATAAAAGTCTAATCATTTCTTTACCTAATAGTTGCATTCCTTTTCTCCGTCTAAAAATAATACGTTAAAAAAGCACCCGATCTAGAGAGAGAAACTTAAATTATCTTCTTCTTTATCAAATTTTTTGCACAAATGGTTTTCTGCAAATTAAATAGTGAATCAAAGTGTGATTTCAAATATGAGAATCATAATCTTCTATGATTACTGGGAATTATAGAAATTAAAGTTTACACTTTCATGAATCCAATTGAACAATTTCTATCCAAAATTCAATAAAAAGACAAATTTAGAAGTCTTTTTTCCCTTAAAAAAAAAAAGGCATTTTTCAGTTTAGATATACAAAGTAACAAAAAAAATTAATTAATTTTAGGGGCACTTCTCTTAGATTAATTCCTATTAATAATGTTGATGGGAGTGGGCAAATGCACATCATATTCTATGCATGTATAGAAAATGCTTGTGATCGGAATATTAGAATATAACATTAAAATTTCATTTTTATTTATGGAAGCGTAGCCTTCAACAAAACAGGGAAGCTTATCAAAGTCGACCGTTATATGCATTTGCTAAATTGAAAATTTGATAAGCAACGCCCACGATCTCCCGTTAATGCCCATGTCTAATAACATCTGTTATATCTTGCATTTGCGACCCTTCTGTGTATGCAAGTTGGGCATTCTATGGGCCAAAACCAGTGTTCGCTCCCACTAGTTTATATAAAACCACTGGAAAGACTTTTTTTTCTTTTGTTTGAGAACAAAACCACTTGAAAGACTTCGACAAAAAAGGAAAATTAGAAAACCAGGGTCAGCCCCAGTTTCCTTCAATTGGGTTCAGATAAGTTAAAAAATCTTTTTTTTTTTAATTTTGGAGGTCGGCTGGTAGATAGGCTCAATTAGATGCATGCGGCTCTATACAATAATCCCCCCTTTACTAAAAAATTGATCTCTAATTTACTGCTTAAATATTGCATATTGTAAATATTTGTTTTATTTGTGAATAAAGTATGTTTTATGCTCCATCCATCTTTAATTTCTTTATTCATGAATGCGACAGCTTGGGACGGGATTGGGGTCATGTAGAGGGATCTCCTCAGTCTTATTTAAAAGCCTACCCCACAATTTAGATTTTGAGAAGTTTTATTATTTAATTTTGTTTTTATATTGAAACTTTCTTGGGTGGAATCCACTTCCCAATTCTTAATTCACTAAAACACCTTTTGAACTTTATAAAGCCCAACGCCTGTACTTGTGACATTTGTTAATTTCACATATATTATATACGATATTATTAAGTCGTTTAAAAAAAATTTTAACTATCAATTATAACAATAAATAATATAAATTTTTTACATATTACAGAAAAAAATTACAATGTAAAAATTTTTATATGGTACAATTTTTAAACTAAAATTATTAATTTTAACTGTTTTTTCAAACAGTCTATAAATCACATATAAAGCTGTCATTATATATACACACATACACGTACATGACACCGCTATTGTTATTTTTAGTAGTTTTGTTTTATTTGATCACATATAAAGCTGTCATTATATATACACACATACACGTACATGACACCGTTATTGTTATTTTTAGTAGTTTTGTTTTATTTGATCTTGACCATGACCAATGTTGATATTCATCACCTACGCATGTACAAACCAAACTCGCTTTCACTTTATAATTTTTTTTTGGTTTACAATTCAGGCGGGGCTGTTTTTG
>CAMOHE010046034.1:0-15772 GCA_946598075.1 Artocarpus hirsutus
TTGGTCGGTTCGGTTCGGTTTTCAACAGATGATAATCTAATAGGATACAAGAAGCGTACTATCAGTTTACCACATTTTATTTTATTTTTTTGGTTAAAGAATTGCTAAAATAGTACAATGTATTGTGTATTATTTAGGTTCTTATTGAAATGATGCTAAAAAGAATACTATAAGGGCGATTGACATTTATAATTTGTCATGGCACTTATGTTGAAATCATTAAAAATATTAGAGAATGATATATATTTATTTGAGTTTTTTTAATTGTTTCAATTTTCATGAGACCAACAAACTTAACTTCAAAGTATAAAGGAGAAACACTTAATAACCCTTTGAGAAAAGCATAAGCATAATGAGACACATAGACAAATCTACATTTCGGTCGGTTTTGGTTTTTCGGTTTTGTGTAAATATTCGGTTTTTCGGTTTTACACCTATAATTATGTGGAAATATTTTATTCGGTTCGGTTCGGTTCTAAACCGAACCAAAATTTTAAGACCGAAACCGAACCGTCCAATAATGGACGGTTCGGTTAACCGAACCGAACATTTTTTGGTTTGTATGAAACCGAATTTTTCGGTTTTTGTCGGACAGTTTTTCGGTCGGTTTCGGTTTTTCGGTTTTTTTGTACAGGCCTAGCTGGAAAGCCAACAACGTCTAAAATCAGTCCAAGTTTACCTGGCGGACAAACCTACTTTAGCAACAGCGTGAGCTAGGCCATTCACACTATGGGGACAAAAGATGCAGACCCCACCCAGCTCATCCAGGAAATTACAAATATCAAAATTAGGGGACCATTAAGATACACAGCCTGCCCATTGACGGCAGTCACAGCATTGCTACAGTTTGATTCAATAATGATAATAGTTAACATTCAATGTATTCTTATCATCATGTCTGCATATATAACACATTTTTTCAGTGAATAGTTAATATTTAAATTATTTGTCCACGTCAATTTTCAGTAATCTAAGGTACTTAAGTAGACTATTTGTGACAACTATGACCAAACAGTTAAAGTGAAATATGTTTTTTAGAGAGACAGACAGATACGTAAATACAGTAAACATAGGCAAGTTACCAAATAAGACGCTAACAAATCTGCGGGAAGAGGTTTCAGTTCCCTCAAACCTTGGCCTTGTTTGTGCTGTCCTTTTCTTTTTTCTCTCTCTCTTTTCCTTTTGCTTTTGCTTTGAAAAATGGGTAGTGCCCTCCGTTTTTCTCTTTTTTTTTTTTTTTTTTTCTTTTTTATTTGCTCCTAACCAAACCAACTGTATGAACTACATGTTGAATAGTGGAGCCCAATCAATCCTAGCAAAGTAAGGAGAAAAAAAAAGAGGGCACGGGGCAGTGGCTCGATACTGCGGCGCCCAAAAGGATAGCCACAGCATCTACTTGACAGCACCGTGGCACCCAAAATGAGGGCTACAACACTTGCCTAAATTCAAACCAACGCCGTGGCAACCAAAACAAGGGCCGCGGCGCCCGTCCGAGTTCAACTAGCGCCGCGGCGCCCAAAATGAGGACCGCAGTGCCTAGAGTCTGTCTTTTTGTGATTTTTCTGTATAAAAGCCAGGTTTTGAAGCCTAAAAATGAGAAACTACTAAGTTTTTTCAGTTACTTGCTATTTTTCTCTTTTTTGGTGTATAAATAGGCATAAGATGGCTGGGGTTATTAGAGAGAGAGTGGCATTATTTTGCGTGAGGCATATTCTTGTGAGAAAAAAATTCCCACAGGGTGCTAGGTAGAAGAGAGATTTGGTAAACACAATTAGAGAGTGTGTGACAAACTTCTCTTATAATCTATAATCTCCTTCATCATAGTGAAATCTGTAGCGACAGAAACAAGACGTAGTCTCAATTTGGACGAACCTATATTAAATTTGGTATCTCTCTCTTTTCTTCTTTTCTCCTATTTCTTTTCTGCAATTATTCGTTCTTACGATCTTTAAAATTAGGAGACGCCTAATTCCCTAACGAGTTGTATTAGAGCGGAGGTTTTGATCAAGAACGATGACGGAAGAAGAAAGTTTAGTAGCCAGCATCACCAAATTTAATGGTTCGGACTTTTCCTATTGGAGGATGCAAGTGGAAGACTACCTTTATAGTAGGAAACTGCACTTGTCCTTAGGTAATAAGCCCAAAGGCATGAAGGATGAGGAGTGGAATCTCCTTGATAGATAGGTGCTAGGGATCCGTTTGACCCTGTCAAAGAACGTGGCCCATAACGTTGCGAAGGAGAATACTACAGCAAGGATGATAAAGGCTCTGTTAGAGATATATGACAAGCCCTCAGCTAATAACAAGGAACGTCTCATGAAGAAGCTCTTTAATTTAAAAATGCCTGAAAATGCCTCATTGGTAGAGCATCTGAATAGTTTCAACACCGTTCTAAACCAATTGGTCTCGGTAGAGATTAAATTCGATGATGAGATCAATGCCCTAATCCTCTTGGCCTCATTATCGAATAGTTAGGAACCCATGAGGGTGGCCATTACAAATTCGATTGGGAATGCAAAATTGAAGTTTGTTAATGTCAGAAACTCTATTCTGGCGGAAGAAGTTCGCAAGAAAGACTTAGGTGAAGCCTCAACATCGAACTCAGCCCTTAATGTTAATAATAGAAGCAGGAAACTTAAGAGGCATTCCAATAAGGATAATGGCAAGAGAGGCAAGTCGAGGAATGAGAGAAGCAAGTCGAGAAACGATAGAACTATAGAGTGCTGGAACTGTGGAAAGACTGGCCACTTGAAAAAAAACTACAGGGCTCCAAGGAAGAACGAAGACAAGAATAATGACACCGCTAACGCCGCCACTGAAGAGCCACAGGATGCCTTAATCTTGGCTATTGACAATTCTTTTGATTCGTGGGCAATAGATTCAGAAGCATCATTCCACACCACTACACACCGTCATGTCTTAAATAACTACGTTGTCAGAAATCATGGTAAGGTTTATATTGCTGATGGAGAACCTTTGGATATTGTTGGCATTGGAGATGTCAGTTTGAAAAATGTCTAATAGGTCTATGTGGAAGATTCATAAGGTGAGACATGTTCCCAAACTAATACGCAACTTGATTTCGGTGGGGGCAACTAGATGATGAAGGATACAATGTGACCTTTAATTATGGAGGTTGAAAAGTCGAAAAGGGAGCTATGGTTGTTGCTCGGGGACGCAAGGCTGGAACTCTCTACATTAACTCTAGTTGTAGAGATACCGTAGCAGTTGCTGACTCTGCTGCCAACACTAAGCTATGGCATAATAGGCTCGGTCATATGAGTGAGAAGGGAAAAAAGGTGCTTTACTTTAATGAAAAACTACTAAGATTGAAAACTGTTGATCACAGGTTGTGTGAAGGCTGCATCTTTGGCAAGCAGAAGAGAGTCAGTTTCTCAACAATAGGTAGAGAGCATAAGTCCAGGAAGCTGGAGCTAGTTCACACTGATGTGTGGGGACCTACGACGGTGACTTCCCTTGGTGGTGCTAACTACTATGTGACATTCATTGATGACTCAAGTAAGAAGGTATGGGTTTACTTTCTAAAAAACAAATCTGATGTCTTTGATGCTTTCAAGAGATGGAGAGCCATGGTGGAGAATGAGACAGATTTGAAAGTAAAGTGCTTGCAGTCTAACAATAGGGAAGAATACTTAGGTGAAGATTTCAAGCAGTACTGTGTTGAGAATGGAATAAAAATGAAGAAAACCATTCCAGAGAAACCACAACGAAACGAGGTAGCTTGCGTGCCAGAAGCATGAGGTTGCATGCAGGGCTGCTAAAGTCGTTTTGGGCTGAGGCAATTAATACAGCAGCTCATCTAGTCAACAAAAGTCCATCCACACTGCTAAAGTTCAAGTTACCGAAAGAAGTATGGAGTGGCAAAAAGGTTGACCTCTCCTACTTGAAAGTATTTGGTTGTGTTTCTTATATCCACATTGATCTTGCTACTAGAAGTAAACTTGATGCAAAGTCTAAGAAGTGTTTGATGGTTGGCTATGGTGGACTTGAGTTTAGTTATCATCTTTGGGATGACCAAAATCGAAAGATTATTAGGAGCAAGGATGTGATCTTCAATGAAGGTATTCTGTACAAGGATAGAGACAGCATCGACTCTATGGGTTTAGGTTTTGAAGACAAGAAGCCTGAGGTGATTCCATTGAAGGATCTTCCTAAAGTGGAGGTGCAAAATCCAAAAGTTGAAAACCAAGAAAATATTGCTTCAAAGGGAAATCAGAGTACCCCTGCCACACTAGTCAAGAGATCTAGCAGGACTATCAGACCGCTATAGAGATACTCCCCTTCTCTACATTATATTTTGTTGATCGACAGAGGTGAGCTAGAAAGCTAAGATGAAGTCGTGGAGGCTAAAGATTCGGTCAAGTGGGAGTTAGCCATGAGGGATGAGATGGATTCCTTAATGTCCAATCAGACATGGCAACTGGCAGAGTTACCACAAGGCAAAAAGGTCTTGCACAACAAGTGGGTATATCAAATTAAAGACTAATCTGATGGTAGCAAATGGTATAAGGCAAGGCTGGTGGTAAAAGTCTTTCAATAGAAAGAGGGCATCGACTTCAATGAGATTTTTTCTTCGGTGGTGTTAACCATGATCACGATGGTACTTGCACCAGTGGCAAATGAAGACTTGTTCTTGGAACAGTTGGATGTTAAGATGGCCTTTCTCCATGGTGATTTGGAGGAGGAGATCTACATGAAGCAGCCACAAGGTTTCGAAGTACCGGGTAAAGAGAACTTGGTTTGCAAACTTCAGAGGAGCTTATATGGCCTCAAACAAGCTCTCAGGTAGTGGTATAAGAAGTTTGACGGTTTTATGTGCAGCAACAGTTTCTTGAGGTGTAAGGAGATCACTATTGTTATCTGAAGAATTTTGGTGACTCCTATATTATATTGTTACTATACGTCGATGACATACTGATAGCAGGAGGTTACAAATAAGAGATTAACAAGCTAAAAAAGGAGCTGTTTAACGAGTTTGCAATGAAGGATTTAGGAGCTGTAAAATAAATCCTTGGGATGAAAATAACGAGGAACAGTAATGGTCTGAAACTATCACAAGAGGAATATGTTGAAAAAGGTGCTTAGCAGATTCAACATGAGTAATACAAAGCTTGTGAGTACTCCTTTGGCCAGTCACTTCAAGTTATCAAAGGAGCAATTACCAACCATGGAGTAGGAACAAAACCACATGGCCAAGGTGCCTTATGCTTCAGTAATAGGTAGTCTCATGTATGCTATAGTTTGTACCAGACTGGACATTGCACATGCAATGGGAGTTGTGAGTAGGTACATGAGCAATCTAGGCAAGCAGCATTGGGAGGCAGTGAAGTAGATTCTCAGATATCTAAGAGGTACTACAGGTTTAACATTGTGTTTCAAAAAGTCAGACTTGGGACTACAAGGCTATGTAGATGCTGATATGGCTGGAGATATAGATGGTAGAAAGAGTACCACCTGTAACACCCTTATATGGGGGTTAACAGTTTTTAAATAAATAAAATGAAAATAAAGATAAAATATCAAAGTAATTTGCCTAGGACTTAAATAGAAACTCTCAAAATAAAAATAAAGCATAAACAAATAAATAAACCACAGTTTAATGTAGCACTTTAAATTTTAATAATATACAACTGTCATCATCATCATTTCAACCCTCAACAAATCTTAATACAGTCACAGAAAGTAACAATCGATGCTTACATTATCATGAAGATCATTCATTGCATTCGAAGCAATCCCAACGTAATATAATTACATAGCTTCCTCAACTATTTTTCTTGTAACCATCTCACACTTAGTGAGTCCTGAAAAGAGGAAAATATAAGGGAGTCAGGGACAACATACTCAGTAGGGAAAACCATTACTCACCTTAAGGTTTTATTCCTTACCATATTAAATCTGCATGGTTAGTTAGTTTTCATCATTATCCAAATTATGAGATTTATTATGATCAAATTCCGTGGATACCATAGTTAATCATTACCAAGTTTCATACATATACATATATACAATATTCTCATTTATCATCATCCTAGGTATCCACATTACATAAAATATCACTCAACTTATCGAAACCCAAATAGGCATGCTTGACCACCCTCCAAACATTCCGAGGGTATTCCAGTGAGGGGACATCAAGCCCCGAGTTCTCACCAAGTCGATTCCTGTACAGTGCGTTCTGGGACTTTCGACCCAAGGAAGTGTCATCACCTTCCCCTTATTTTACCTTTTAGGGTATTCATGCCCAAGGACATAACCGCCGCCCTCTTCACGTCTCGCCATTTCTTATATACAAATATCATTTACAGAGCCAATTTTTCTTACCATGCTTCTCAATTTATAACAACATATATTAATTCATTATGTTCCTCGCTGTTTAATACAGGCCGAGTTCATGTCATAGTTTCATATGTAATTCTTATATCATAACAGTTCAACATAGATATATATATCTTGTGGTAAAACAATCAATTTTAATTCCATAAAAACCTCACAAAAAATGAGTAATAGAATCCCTACCTTTCAAGCTTCTCAACAATCTTTTAATCTCTGAATTTCATTAACGTAAGCTCCACACACCCTTTATCCTAAGGTGTGCATAAGGACAATTAAAACTAAAGCACAACGTATAACCACATCTATAAATGAATTAAGTATAAATCTATATATTTCAGTCTCTAATAAGATTCATCAATTACTAAGGATGGTTTTGGAAAGGTTGCAAGACATTTAGGGATTAGAAGGTGAGCAAAGTTGGGTTCACTATCTACAATTATCACATGGGTTAATAGGTGGTTTACTTAAGATAGACGGATGGTATACTGCCACTAGTAGGTTTTTTAGTTTCCAATCCGAGAATTGAAAAATTCATAGAAAATAAAATATAACTCCGATTTAGGCTCATGATAGCTCATTGGAAAGCTTAGGATGTCTACTTTTAAAATATATAAACCAATTTACAAAATTCATTTTCATCTAATCTCAGAATTTCAAGAAAAAGTTATTGCTCATAAACATAATACAAGGTTTATGGAATATTAAGTTTTTCTTTAACCCAAAGCATATTATTTTTATTCAAAATCTCAAAACCATTCCAAAATAGGCAGCATATATTATATAATTATAATAATCATATTCTCATGAGTTTTATACCAAAATCATCATCAAATCATATCTCTAGTCTTTCTTGCAAATAATGATGAAAACATGTTTCAATTTGAATTAAAGAAATCCTACCTCAAAGTCCTTTGAAAAGCACCAAAGTTTGAATTAAAATCAAGCTTGAATTGACTCTAAAACAGCTTCAAACATGACTAGATATTATAGTTGTCGTGGTTGCAAATAGAGCTTTATGCCTTGTGTCTTTAGTTAAAAATTGAAGTGAGAAAGGAGAGAATGAGAAACTAGAAAAGAGAGTGGTGATGGTTGAATAAATAGGCATCAAAATAATTAAGAAGCAAGAGAGAATTAAATAAGCATTAAAAGAAAATATTATCATATCTCTCATGGAGACTTTTAGCAAATAATGTCAACATAATTGAGGGGGCAAATGAGACAACTTGTGGAAGAAGATGAAGGAGGCATTAAAAAGGTGGTTGAGAAAATATATCGATGTCTCTTGGTAGTTGAGGTGAATTAATTCTATGTCTCCAAATGATAAGGATGCTATTTCATTGAGCATTAATGTAGCGGGACAAGGTTGGTAGAAGTGAGTGATAGGTAGGTTTTAAATATTTACTATCAAGACTTAGTAAAAATACTAAAGTGAGATTTTATTCATTAAATTTTACAAAAAATCATACCTGTTAGAATAACGGGTGTTTCAGCTCTACCCCCCTTAAATAAATTTCGTCCCCGAAATTTCAAATCTAACTATACTAGTAGAAATCACAATTCCATAATGATTCTACTTCCGACTCTAAACCGCCAATGTTGTTTGTCCTCAAATGTAAGTTATTGTATCTCCCGTTATTTGCTTAAAGTATTAACCTTACTCTAAATATTAAATATTTCAACAAGAGTTTTTGACTTGTTTCAAATCCACAACACTGTATTATGGTTTAACATTTTGATCAGAAAACACACATGCTGATCATTCCATTTTCCAGTCCTTCACTATCCTTGGACTGTGATTTACAACTAGTAAACTAAAACATAATCATGAAATATATAACACAAACACTTCTATTCAAAACCATACATTAAATTTATTCACAGAGATATTAGACGAAATCTCACAGTTGTAGACAAACTCGTCAAATTCTTCATTAAACAGCTATCTTCATGACAAAAACATTCAACCCACATAATATACTCATATTTCTTATAGAATATCCCCACAACTGACTTTAGTACTTCCACATAATATTAACAGAATATTTTACATTACAAACATGATACGGATACGTTTCGAGAGTACAAGGCACTCTGTATACCAGCTATCTATGTCATGCATGTTTAGAGAATACAAAAACATCAATAAACAAAAGATCGGACCTTAAGTAGGATGCGTTACGAGAGTATCAAGTACTCTGTATCTAGTCATCCTGGCATTAGGCTTACTGAATCTAAAAGTTTTAACGGCATACCATAAAAAATGCAAAATGCAAGGTAAACGATTATTCGTGACACACGAACTACAGACACACGTGCCTACATGCCATGAATAAAATCAAAAGATTACAGACTGAGATTTAAGTCAATTGGCTGCTCCCAGCATTCATTTTCCCATTCAAGATTGGATGTTGCAGTGTCGGATTCTAGATGGATGATTTGTATCTTATCTAACAATTCCTCCGCTGTTGAAGCAGTAACAAAGATTTGTCCCTCCGATTCTACAATGATGTTTTCTTCCACAGTATTATCTAGAAATTTCAAAAGACCATCATAAAAACCATTTACATTCAGTAGTCCTAAGGGTTTGAAATGAAAGCCTAATAATCGCTCACAAGCAACTACAAATATTTCCTCAAGAGTACCTAGACCACCGAGTAATGCTATAAAAGCATTAAAATTGTTGATTATGGCTTTAAGATTTCTAGGGATGCCCCTGACTCCTTTTCCTATGGTTTCCTTATAAAGGTTTCCCTCAGCTAGAATATGAGGCCAAATTCCTACAGTTGTGGTGTCACTAGATCTAGCTGTTAGTGTCATGTTTTCCATCATTTTTATACTACCACCCCCATAGATTATGCTAATATTTCTGTATGCTAGGACTTGCCCTAAGTGTTTTGCAGCTTCTCCATAGGCTTTATCCTTTCTAAAGCTGGAACCACAAAAGACACAGACATTCTTTATTTTCTTGATGGACTAGGAAGTAAACATATTTGGTTTCTATAAGTGATTGTTTATGTCTACACCACTTAGACTTTGGGTTCTACATGCGGTTTTAAGGAAGAAGAATACGTAAAAAGGACTAAAGAAATAGACGAGCAAGAAATGAAAAGGTAATCCAAAGATTTAAACAAAATCTTGTGCGGGTGAGAAAGTAAGATAAGGTGATTGATAATTTACAGAAAAACTGATTTACTCTTTGTAAAAGATTAGACTCTAATTGCATAACTTTTGACAATGGAAAATGGTTTGACAGAAGATCCTCATGACACAACTGTAGACTTTTTGACAAATATACATCGAGTCTAGAAATTCAATATAAACGACAAATACTGTAGAACTTTTGAAATTTGAGACACAAATCTTCAAATATCTGGATAAGTTTTTATTCAACCATCACCACCTTCTTCTCTAGTTTCTCATTCTCTCCCTTTTTCACTTCAATTTCTAATTAAAGACACAAAGCATAAATCTCTCTTTGCAGCCAAAGTAACTATAATTCCTAACCATGTTTGAAGCCATTTTAGAGTCAATTCAAGCTTTATTTTTAACCCAAACTTTGGTGTTTTTCAAAGGAGTTTTGAGGTAGGTTTTCTTAAATTCAAACTAGGTTTTTATATGTGTTTCTCCACCTTTAATGTATATTTTTTGTATTCAAAGTTCATGCAAATTTTTAATTATGTTAGCATGCATATTTGAGCATTTATGAACAAAAACTTGAGTCTTGAATTGAAACCGACAACCAACTTTTATTTTAGTTTGATGATAATTTTGGTATAAAACTCATGAGAATATGTTTATTATAATTATATAATGCATGCTGCATATTTTAGAATGATTTTGAGATTTTGAACAAAGATAATATGCTTTGAGTTAAAGAAAAACTTGATATTCCATAAGCTTTGTAATACCTTTATGGGCAGTGGCTCTTTCTCAAAATTCTGGGATTTGATGAAAATAAATTTTGTAAATTTGTTTGTATATTTAAAAAGTAGACATCATAAGCTTTTCAACGAGCTATCATGAGCCTAAATCGGAGTTGAATTTTATTTTCTATGAATTTTTCAATTCTTGGATTGGAAACTAGTAAACCTACCAGTGGCAGTATACCACTCGTCTACCTTAAGTAAACCACCTATTAACCCATGTGCGAATTGTAGATAGTGAACTCAACTTTGCTCACCTTTTAATCCCTTAATGTCTTGCAATCTTTCAAACACTATCCTAAGTGATTTATGAATTTTATTAGAGACTAAAATATGTAGATTTACACATAATTCATTTATGGATGTGGTTATATGTTGTACTTTAGTTTTAATTGTCCTTATACACACCTTAGGATCTAGGGTATGTGAAGCTTACGTTAATTAAATCCCGAAATTGAAATATTGTTAAGAAGCTTGGAAGGTAGGGATTCTATTACTCATCTTTTGTGAGGTTTTTATGGAATTAAAATTGATTGTTTTACCACAAGATATATGTATATATGTTGAACTGCTATTATTGAGAATCACATATGAAACTATGACATAAACTCGCCTTGTATTGATTAGCAAGGAACAAAATGAATTGACATATGTTGTTATAAATTGAGAAGTATGGTTAGAAAAATTGACTATGTAAATAATATTTGTATATAGAGAAATGGTGAGACGTGAAGAGAGCGGTGGTTATGTCATTGGACAGAATACCCTAAAAGGTAGAACAAGGAGAAGGTGATGACGCTTCCTTAGGTTGAAAGTCCCAGAACGCACTGTACATGAATCGACTTAGTAAGGACTCAGAGCTTGATATCCCCTCACCGGAATACCCTCAGAATGTTTGGAGGGTGGCCAAGCACGTCCATTTGGGTTCGATAAGTTGAGTGATACTTTATGTAATGTGAATACCTAGGAATAATGATGAATGTGAATATTATATATATGTACATGTATAAAACTTGGTAATGATTAACTATAGTATCCATGAAATATGATCATAATAAATCTCACAATTTGGATAATGATGAAAACTAACTAATCATACAGATTTAATGTGGTAAGGAATAAAACCTTAAGGTGAGTAATGGTTTTTCCTACTGAGCATGTTGTCGCTCACTCCCTTATATTTTCCTCTTTTTAGGACTCACCAAGTGTGAGATGGTTACAAGAAAAATAGTTGAGGAAGCTATGTAGTTATATCACGTTGGGATTGCTTCGAATGCAAAGAATAATCTTCATGATAATGTAAGCATCGATTGTTACTTTCTGTGACTGTATTAAGATTTATTGAGGGTTGAAATGATGATGATGATAGTTGTATAGTAAATTTAAGGTGTTACATTAAACTGTGGTTTATTTATTTGTTTATGTTTTATTTTTTTATTTTGAGAGTTTCTATTTAAGTCCCGGGTAAATTACTTTGATGTTTTATCTTTATTTTTTGATTTTCATTTTATTTATTTAAAAACTACTAACCCCCATATAAGGGCGTTACAGAATTTTTGATATCAGAGCCTTGGTTCGGTTAACCTAAAGAGTATAGCACCACTTTGTAAATTTGTTTTTGGGATGTTTTTGAAGTTGAATTTTTATTGTCATCATTAAAATGAACCTTCAAATTGATTTATACAGTCTAGAAGGAAAGAATTAATAATCATGAGAGAATGATAATTATATGGAATAGATTTATAAACAGAATGCTTATGCGAGATTCGTATAATACTAGGATCTATAAGCATATCTAATTCATATAGAATGATGAGAAATTCATGTCAATACGAGGATTTAGGAACCTTTTAATCTCGTGAAAAGTAATAAGAAATATAAGGTTTGATTTGTTGATTTCAAAGTTTGCCATTGATATGCCAAATACTTCATAATTGATTCAGATCTAAGTAATGATTATGTGTGAACTTTGTGGAGTATATAAGTGTTAATAACTTTTCTTGAAAGTTTTGTTTACATGAATAATATGAGATAAATTAGGAATCCATGTTTTTGAATCTTAAGTGAGATAAATGTTAGATTTTTGGTCTGTTGAGACTTTGTAAAGGCAAAGAATGTATAAATTTTAAGGATAGAATATTTTGCTGGGTACATTGTGCTTAAGTAGAGTCAATGATTTTTATGAATAGATGTAGTGTAAAAATGACTAATCGAAGTTTCGTTAAGTAAATCATAATATTTAAGGCACCTGCGATGATGTCAAACTTTTACGGTGAAAGGTTTAACTTCTAGGTGTTTAGATGTAAATCTTTTGGTTGCCTGAGGTTTTATTATATGAGAAAATTAAATATTGTATAAGTGAAATTGTTAGAATTTTAGATATACTTAAGCAGTAACATCAAAAGTCTCTGCTCATTGATATGGTCTATGTTGGAAGATGTAAATCATATTGATTTTAAGGTTGGTCACATTCTAAACCCTTGGTAGTAATGATGATGAATCCATTGATAGATGTTGGGTATTAAGGATAACATATGAGTGAATGCATTGTTCAATAAGGCTTTGATTTAAACAAATTATTTGAATTACTAGATGACTATATTGTTATGGAATGATTTAAATACCATTTAGGAAGATCCCTGATTGTCGTAAAATTAGACTTGTTCATAGTTATTTTTATTTTTAGTAGACTTTAAAATGGGCATAAGATCTGTATGAATTAGTTTTGATTTTATGTTTGTTATTTAACTCTTTCTAAATATGTGAAGGCCCAAAACAACCTGACCTATTTCAACTTCGAACATTTAGGCCTAGTCTAAATCCTGAATCAGTTTGACTCACACTGTCTCTCCCATGTGGCCTCTGTATGTGTCATGTATAGTGGTTTAATCATTGTTTACATATACGTCTATTGTGCATGGGAGCTTATTTCTCTAAGCTCACACTCTCTCTCTTAATTTATTATTCTCTCTCTAGATCGCAAATCTTCTTTCTCTCTAGAACTTCTTCTCCGTCTAAAAGAAAAAGAAATTCTAGGATCCTACAATTTACTGTCTTAATTTTTCCTTTCTATTTACTCTTCTTTCATCTTATCATGGACCCAAAGTACCAACACCTGAGAAAGTGTTTTCCATCACTCTCCTAAAAGATTCTCAGAAAGAAATACAAGGCCAAGATCACTCGGTTGTAGATTCTTATACGTTTTGGTATCTCTTGTGATGTGAGAATGTTGATACAAGGGAAGGTCCGTTTGAATGACTTCAATCAAGACGTTGGTTTACCAAGAACGGGTACCAGTCGTAGTGCAATGAAAAGAAGAGCTCGTGCTATCGTGGTAATGTGCAGTAAATGTGAAAGATAAAATTGTAACAGTAAATGTACTTCACCTGGTTATATGTCTACGAATAGAGAGGATAAAATAAGATTTTGCAGGGATGGACTTTTAAAGGAGAACTTAGATAGCATCCATCCTCCTCTTCATGGTCACCCTAGTGGATATGTTCAAGGAGCTATTTTTAAACTCTGGCCTAAATTCCATGCAGAAAAATAACGCCTCAAAAATATGGTATTTCTAGATCCTGTTTGCCAAGCCATAAGAAAACTAGATAGGGAATAAGTCATCGCTCTATAAAGGTTGTTAGTCTTTGTTTATTTGAAATAGTTTTAGTTAATGTTCAACAGTTTGTGTTTTTCTTTTACTCAGAATATTTGTCTTTGTGTTCGAAATAATTGTGATTATTAGCTTTATACAGTAAGTGTTAGTATTTTATTTAATTTGTGGCTTTCTTAAATACATATATATATATAAAATAAAATATATTATTTTATCAGACACGTCATATACGATACTGCAACATGTTTGAATTTTGAAAACTTATCTAGATATTTCAAGTTCTACAGTATTTGTCATTTATAAGAATTTTCTAGATTTGGTATGCATTTGTCAAAAGGTCTACAGTTGTGTTAAGAGGGTCTTCTGTCTGTTGAGTTTTGTTAGATTTTGTGATTCAAATACGTAGCGAAAAATAAAAATTAATTCCCACAAAATCCTCGCAGGATCCATGCAATTCGATTAGATTGATAAGAAAGTCATGGAATCTTACCAGGATGACAAAAAGGCAAGATTGTAGAATGAAAAGAGCGGGTTCACTCCAGTGATACCCTAACTTGAGCTTTTAGTATTCGAGAACGGATTCAGACGTTGTTACTTAGAGCAACGCCCTCTGTAGGTATCCACACAAACAGACTCTCTCAAAAACGAATTGGTGTGCTAGCACCCTCTCTTTTGCGTTAAAAGACTCTCTCTAATTTTAGGGTTTTAATGTTTTTGCCCTTTTTAGAATGATAGAACACATTCTTTTTCTTAATTCGGCTAAAAACTCTAAAGCAGATATATATATATATATATATATATCTATTGACTTTGAGATAGAGTCAAATTGTAAATAGGGTAAACTATAATTTGAATATGACTCAAATAATCTAGATAATGTCTGTAATTCATATCTGATTCAGAAAATCTAGATAATGTCAGTAATTCAAATATGATTCAGATAATCTAGATAATGTCAGATTTAATGAACGTAGACATATCTAGTCCATCAAATCTGGACATTATCAAGTTCATTGAATCTAGACACAGTTAACCAAAAATTCGTTCTTGATCTGTTCTAAGTGTCCGACCTTGTAGGTTCACATAACGTTGGTAGTGGACTTAAA
Organism: Artocarpus hirsutus; assembly: GCA_946598075.1. Lineage (NCBI taxonomy): Eukaryota > Viridiplantae > Streptophyta > Magnoliopsida > Rosales > Moraceae > Artocarpus > Artocarpus hirsutus. The sequence goes on from CAMOHE010046034.1 coordinate 15,000, forward strand.
ATTCTATCTCTAGCCCACAAATCATAAGCGGCCTCTGGCAAGACATTATGATTACCCAAGTTATGCGAATGTCAATAATCCGACATAACCTAATCCACAATAAGTATTAAAGTCCTTTTTGTCACTAGATACCTTGATTAAACATAAGGCATGGTTTATGTCATCCTTATACTATTTAATCATATTATTTCTCCATCTTAAGTAGACTGATATTGATAACTCTTATCAATTCATTTCAGTATGGCCATACATTTTACTTCAGTCTATTGAGGGACCCTTAGATATCTTTCTCATGATAAATGAGGGACAAATTCCTTCTTAACCACTCACATTCCTCACATGATTCACTTTATATCCAACAACACTCCATTCTATCATCCTGTTAAAGATAATAATAGATTGTGTCAAAATATAGAAATTGTCATGTAGGAAACCATGATGATTTTAGGTCAGAGGACTAAGATAATACTATTGTGATGAGAATCACTTATGACAATTACCCATGTAGTATTCTCATAGCGGGTCATTCCAATACATCATTTCTCAAATATGTATCTATGAGTTAACTTAGTATCTCATACGCATGATTAGTAAAACATAATCATCAGTCAAACTTCATACTAGTCTTTATCATTATTATCCAAATAATAATGACCGACTAGGGATAATTTAAATATAATTCAATTTTCACCTAAGAGTTTTACTATCAAGTCACATACTTGATGACCTTAGGCAGAATTAACTATTCATAAAATAATAATAATAATGAAAAT
>CAMOHE010046035.1:0-67991 GCA_946598075.1 Artocarpus hirsutus
AACTATGGTATCCACAAGAGATGATCATAATAAACCTCATAATCTGGTATATGATGTAAATTAACTAACCATGCAGTTTTAATGTGGTAATGAATAAACCTTAAGGTGAGTAATGAATTTCCCTACTGGGCATGTTGATGCTCATCCCTATCATATTTACATCTCTCAGGTGAAACTCAGTGCAACTTATCTGACGAGGAATAAGCAATAACACTGCTGATTTCGTGTTGGAAGATCTTTGTTAATCTATAACTCGTCTAGATTATGTAAGACTCGTATTTACTTTGTGATGGCTGTGTTAAGTTATTTGAGAATTGTACTATGGTGATGATGATTGTATTTTAAATATTTGATGCTACACTAAAAACTGTGGTTTGTATTTTAAATTTTATTTTTGTTTAAAGACCAATGGGCATTGTTTAATGGATTTAAATAATATTGAATCTAAGTTTATTTTTATTTATTTAATACTGCTAACCCCCACATAAGGGTGTTACAACTTTAGCCGAATTTTATTGGAATTCCCACTAGGCTTGACTGGCCCACTCGACACAGGCAGCCCATCAGATCACCCGATGCAATTAGCCATTATCCCACTTCCCTTAAGGGAAGAGTCACACACAAAAAAGAAAAAAAGTTAATATTTCTCTCAGATAGTGGTCAAACTAGAGCGTTTTACCCAAAAGATCTAAAACTTATACAAAAAAGGAAGAAACTCTCTAGTGCTTCCTTCTTACTTCCAAAAGACCACCCAAAGTGGTATTCATGTTAGTGAGCTGCAAGAAGTTAGAAAGAGAGTTGGACATCTTTAAAAATATGTTGGAGGGTTTTTTTTTTCACATTGCATGACTTCCTAATTTAGTCTACAACTTCAAACTTTGGCTAAAAACCTTCCAACTAAGAGTTTAGAATGGCAAAATATTAACCAAACTAACAAATTTCTAGTTTCCTTAAGGCCTGTCCTTTTGCTTATAAATACCCATCAATACCACCACACATTGGAACATGACATAACAACCCAAGGAATAGCCTTAGTCAAAAAACGCCCCTCTTTGCTTAAAAATACTCTGGCTACACTTCTTGGAAAAGCTTAAACTCTATGGTTTCTGGTGAGGTTCCTCTTGAATAAGTTTCTGCATGCTCTTCCCATTGATGGTAACAAGATATCGAACCTTTTAAGTACTTGCCCTCCAACAGAGTTATAACTCAACCCTTTAACAAAAACCCATGGCTATTTGGGTATTTTAGAGGTCAATTTTCCCTTTGGTGTGTTAAACCATCTTAGTTGACATATCGTATCTCTTTACTATTTCACATGACCTACCTAACAAACTCACTCTCACCTCCATAAACCGGCTATGCTCATCTTCCATACTATCTGCTCACTTAAATTCCGTCGAGTCTTTATCGCCAACAAACTGCAATCGAACAAGTGTCACCCTTAGAGACTGTTTTCCTCAAGGTCACCTGGGTTTAGCTTGACTCGACTAGGGCCAACATTGTTACTTGCAAAGATGACAACTTTGATTATTTCCCACAATGGAATCATAATCTCACTTTCACCGGTCTCTACCTTGTGACACATTGCCACATCACATGTGCGACTAGTTACTTGGACAAACCGAAAGAGGCCATGAGAGCTACGCTTTCCACATCGGCAGGCCCACTATGCCTCTAGTGGGCTTAATTGGGTATCAATAGTCCTTGATTTTTAAAACGTTTTAAACTTATTTTTAATTTATTAATTTGTTTTAGTTTTAGTCTTCTTCATCAGTTAGGTGTTAAAAGTAGAATAAAATATCAATTATATTTAGTTAGCAAAGTGTATTTTACATTTTTTCAAATCACGTGCATGTTCTATGTTCTATTTTTTATCCCAATATTTTGTGTTCTATTAGCAAAATACTATTTTTTGTTAGCATTACCTGTATCTTTTATCATCTTTTTTTTACAACTATTGATGAAAAGGACTATAACAGAATTAAATTCATACATCGAGGATTAAATTGTGTAGTTTTAAGAGTCAGATATTAAAATGGAATTGAAGATTAAGTTTAGGAATCATTTGTTGATTTAACCTTAAAATTTTACATAAATAATAGTATATATGTAAAGTAATCTAATTTTTAACGTTTAAATATTAATAGCAGCAAATAGAATATGCATTTCAAAGTATCACATGATGGAACACGATTATTTACGTTTAAATTATATATTAAAAAAATTTCGTCTTAATTTCTCAAAATTAAAGTTTAAGAACTAAGTGTCACTACAATTATAGTTCAAGGATGAATGACGTTAATAATCCTTATTTATGCTGGTAATAAATTAAATTCAAAGTTGTTTTCCCAACCATGCTCAATAGAATTTTTGTTTTTACCTATGCCAAATTATAATTATATTAAAAGCTACATTCTATAAGTTCCCCACCATTGTGAGCAATTGTATATGAAATTTAATGGAAATTAATAATTGGACCATTACCTTTCACACACACACACACATAAATTTAATCCTTGCCCGTGCAAGAAACCCGTGCAAGAAACGCCGAAACTTTTCTTGCACTTTTTTTTAAACTTTTTATTCTTCCTCTTTTCTCTCATTTTTTCCTATTTTTGCCTTTTATTTCATAAATATATGTTTTTTCACATTATTTTCTTTTTTCATACATATTTGTCTTTTTTCCTAAATTTTTTAACCATTTTTTAAAGATGTTTAATACTTACTTGCGAAGTACGTGCTTTTCGACTAGTTGCAACTAAAACGTTAATTAGTTAAATGTTAAAATTGATGTCCTTTTACTGTGGAAACCCTTATCGGTAAGATTTTATTTTTGAACTTCTTCAATACACTATTGATATTCCCATAAAATTAATATGGGACCCAATAGTTATCTTTAACACACATATATATATATATATATACACACTAAGAATAAGTTTTTTTGGTGTTCTCAGAATACTTGAAACGTTACGTTATTTCTTTTCACAAAACGTTTTTTTTTTATTTTGTAGCCGAAACGTTTTTTTCTTTATTTTTTGAAACGTTTTTTCTTTTAACTGCCCAAAATGTTTTTTTTCCTTAACAACAGTTTTATTTTATTCTCTTTTTTTTCTTTTTGTTAACATTCTTAATATATTTGTGCAAGTGTGTGCTTTTCAACTAGTTTTTTTAAAAAATTTAGAGATATGAAGCATTAGCAATCTCTCATTAATACATATTAGAGTTATAAAAAATTAGAGCCCAGCGAGATATCAATTAGTTATATTTTTATAGTATTAAAAAATATTTTATAGATAACATTAGTTTTGATTATTATGTTTTGTATCAGTGATACATGAATAATTATCACGAATAACTATGATAATTACCACAAGTAATTATATGCATTATCATAGCTATTATAATAATTAGAAATATTTAAAAATGTGATGCAACCATGCCATAATTATTAGGATCCTTTAATAATTAGATTTAGTCAAAATCATATTTTTCTGTAGTTGAAAAATAATACTTAATAAGTTACTTTTTTGGTACTAAAAAAGAATCTCATAATTGATTTACTCTAATTTAATGTTATTATTGAAATATATCTCGAGAGAATGAGGGAATATGAGATTTTTAAAAAACTTTTTGAAATAAGTAGCATTGTTTGAAAATATTTATAAAAAACAGTAGATTTATTATGTAAATAATTTGCTTAATATATAAATAATCGGTAAACAAATAAATAAATAAATTATTTACACTTTAAATATATGTATCATAAAAATAAGAATTATTTACACTTTAAATAAGGGAGTAAAAAATTTACTAACATCATAAAATGCTATTTATTACAAATATTTTCAAAGCCTCCTATATATTAGTTCGTTTAAAAAAATTGTTATTTGCTACAATTTATGTATTTTTATGAGTGCTATAAAAAGAATTAACTCCATTTAAAAGGAACGAGTGGGTAAAGAGAATTAAGGCATGTCAATTTGCAGCATTTTCATATTTTTCTTTACAAAATTCAGATCTGTTTGAAAAACTAAGTTGAAACTTTAATTTTGATTTAGTAAAGCTCTCGTATGCTATAATAATTTATTATAATATAAAATTTTTTTATATTACAGTGTTTAAATTTTAACTTTATGTTCTAATTTACTTAGCAATCTAAGCCTCAACCTTTTAAAAAGAGCCCTAACCCACCAAAAAAAAAAAAAAGGAAAAAAAGAAAAAAAGAAAAAAGAAACAAAAAAACAAAAAACAAAAAACAAAAACCGGTCCTGAATTGCACCCTTTTTCTTCTGCAGCATTCCAACATCGTTCCCTGTTTTGCTTCAACTGTGGGTGTCAACGAAGTAAAATCCCAGTTTATAGCAACCAAAAAAAAAAGGGACAGAGAGAAGCAGGTATTCTGAATTGAAAAGAAAAAAGAAAAATGAAGGAACCGAATTGACGAAAAGGAAAATGGCAGAGCCAATGTGCTTGGACTGCCTCCGTTGTCGAATTCACTCCGACTTCTCCGATCGCCTCGTTTTCTGCTATGCCCTCTCCAACTCCGCTTTCCCTCTCGCCTCCACTGCCATTGTTCAGGTCCAACTCCTCTCTCTCTCTCTCTATATATATATATGTGTGAACAGTAAATCATATACGAATTTGACTTTGCAGATTGGAGAAGCTTCACCTTCTCAGTTTCTGCTCTCCTACCTCCCAACTCGTTTCAATCTTTGCTTCGCCAATTACGTGTAATCTTCTACTCTCAACTTGATGTGTGTTTTTTTTCCTGCGACAAGATTCGCAAGATGAAAATTAAGCACTTGAAATTAGGATTGGATCAAATATTCATGATGTACTCAGAAAAAGGGATATACAACAGTGTCCACTGATTCTCGAATGATTTTGCTTGTTTTATGAGACAAGTGAGAAAGCAATAATCAAAATTTCAGTGTTTTTTTTTTTCAATGTGAGAATTCTATTGAAATGGATTGTTTATGATGAAGCCTGCAAATGTATTCTTGCCAAGGTTCAAGATGAAATTGTTTTCTCTTATCAGTTGCAAAATTTTGACCTTTGTTTTCAGAGCTGAATATGTCCACAATATTAAAGATCCCGATGCCCCAGATGATCATCATCATGGGGCTGGGATTGAAAACGACAAACTCAGTCCTCCGATTTCGTCCGCTGGTGGCACAAAAACGTTGCTGCAAAGTGGCTCCTCATGTGGTCATTTGGGTAAGTTCTCTTGCGCAAGGATAATCACAGCATTGGCGCCTCTTGCTCATGTTAGCACTTGTTCTGGCTCTGTTTTGGATGAGATTGTGTCCAATTTTTTGTCTCGCTCTCTTGAAGATCATATTTTGTGTTCTCTTAGTCTCTTGATTGAAGGGAAAGCATCAGGGCGAGATAGCGTGAATTTTCTTGCTCTACTCGGAATACCCTCCTTTGAGGAGACTGACTTCCCCGGTTCCTTGAGGCATCCTAACATAGCTCCCATTCTTGCCATGTTCAAATCCCCCAGTCATGTTAATATACTTGTTCCCAAAGCTTCATACACCCTGGAAAATATCCTCCATTATAGTCCCAATGCGTTAAAGTCTGAGTGGCATATAAACTTTCTAATTTACCAGTTACTTTCTGCCCTAGCCTACATCCATGGTTTAGGGGTTGCCCATGGCAATATCTGCCCATCTACTGTAATGCTGACTGAATCATGTTGGGCATGGCTGTGCATTTGTGACGAGTCTGGTTGGTTAGGATCCAATTCAAATTCAACTAGTGATGAAGGTGACATTGCTATTCGAACAAAGGTAGGGTGCTATGCACAGGCTTGTCCTTCTCAGGGACTTTATGCAGACTTGAAGCTTTCCCCATCTATTGACTGGCATCATGACTTTAACCGGTGGTGGAGGGGAGAGATGAGTAATTTTGAGTACCTACTTGTCTTAAATAGATTAGCTGGAAGAAGGTGGGGTGACCACACATTTCATACAGTGATGCCTTGGGTGATAGATTTTAATACAAAACCCGATGAAAATTCTGATAGTGGGTGGCGAGATTTGAGCAAGAGTAAGTGGCGTTTGGCTAAAGGTGATGAACAATTGGACTTCACCTATTCAACCTCTGAGATACCACATCACGTGTCTGATGAGTGTCTTTCTGAATTAGCTGTTTGTAGCTACAAAGCAAGGAGGTTGCCTTTGGCAGTTCTGCGTATGGCTGTTCGCTCTGTCTATGAACCTAATGAATACCCTTCTACCATGCAAAGACTATACCAGTGGACCCCCGATGAGTGCATTCCAGAATTTTACTGTGATCCTGAAATATTTCATTCCCTACATGCTGGTATGACAGATTTGGCTGTACCCTCTTGGGCAGGTAGCGCAGAGGAGTTCATTAGATTGCATCGTGATGCTTTAGAAAGTGATTGGGTTTCGTGCCAACTCCATCACTGGATTGATATCACCTTTGGGTATAAAATGTCAGGGCAAGCAGCTGTTGTTGCGAAGAATGTAATGCTTCCTTCATCAGAGCCCACAATGCCAAGATCAGTGGGACGCCGCCAGCTCTTTTCTCGACCACACCCTAAACGTCGTGGTGTGATGAGGAAAGAAAGCGATTTCATTGGTACCAATGAGTCAGCTATACATCAACATACAATGAATGACGTAGGGGTTGAGACTTCCCTCTTATCTGAAACTTCTTCTTTAGAAGAATTAGAAGAAGCATTAGCATTTTCAGAACATGCTAGGGATTTAAGTGCTTGCTATGGTAACCCTTTAGAATATAAAGGCAAGGATGTTTCTTCCACCGAACAGCCTCCGGTTGAAAATTTTGAGAGTCATACCTATTCACAATCCCATCCTGTCAAGCACTGTGGATTTCCATTTTCAATTGATACAAGTTATCTTCTTGAGTATATTGACGTGGGAGATGAAGACTCTACAGGATATCAAGAGTTACTGCTTTGGAGGCAGAAATCATCTCGTTCAATATGTCTTTCTACAGATATAGCGAAGGACATTTTTTCTGTTGGTTGTATCTTAGCAGAACTTCATTTGGGAAAGCCACTCTTTGATGTAACCTCACTTTCCCTGTACTTGGAAAGTGGTGTCTTACCTAGATTAATGTTGGAGCTCCCTCCTCGTGCTAGAGTATTTGTTGAAGCATGCATTGAGAGAGACTGGACAAGGTATTAGCTGGTATCTTTCATATTGCATTGTTTCTATATGTGTGGTACTAATGACTTTGCATCTAATCATGTATTGTGTTTGGAACTTTACCATTAGTATTAGTTTGTGGGTGGGACTATGCACTTTTTTGTGTCATTTAGTATCTAAAGTTAGTTTGTCTTTCTCTGCCATCAAAAATACATAGGCGGCCGTCGGCCAAATGCCTTTTGGAATCCCCATACTTTTTTGCAACGATCAAAGCATGTCACTTGTTTCTTGCCCCGCTCCAACTTCTGGCAAAACATGGTTCCTGTCTACAGTATGCTGCAACTTTTGCCATGCAAGGTGCCCTTAAGGCAATGGGAACTTTTGCAGCTGAAATGTGTGCTCCTTATTGCCTATCTCTTGTAGTGGCTCCTCTATCAGACATTGAAGCAGAATGGGCTTATACGCTTTTGAAAGAATTAATTAAATGCTTAAAACCTAAATCAGTGAAGGCAATGATTTTGCCCACCATTCAGAAGATTTTACAGGTTAGTTCCGAAGATTTTTTATTTGTTATTTTTGAAATTTCATGTCTATGGGATATTTGTTTTCCAACTTATAGCTTATACGTAATTTATTTCAGACGACAGGTTATTCCCATTTGAAGGTTTCTCTTCTACAAAACTCCTTAATGCGGGAGATATGGAATCAGGTTGGCAGACAAACATATCTAGACATGATACATCCTTTGGTCATATCAAACTTGCATGCAGCTGCTCATAAGAGTTCGGCAGCTGCTGCTGCTGTACTGCTCATTGGCTCCAGTGAAGAACTTGGTGTACCAATTACCATCCATCAGGTTAAACTGAAGCTACACTTTTTAATGTTGTCGCCAAAATAGTATCAAACATTCTTGATAAAATTAAAAGAAGTACGACAACTCTAAATAAAGCTTCCATACATATGTCTATATATGCATACTAAATGTAATTTTTTAGTAGTGTTAGGGAGATTACACATATTGACCTTTTTTGTCTTCAACACACTGACCATTTAGTTTTGACCCAGACAATATTGCCTCTGATTCATTGCTTTGGGAAAGGACTCAGTAGTGATGGAGTTGATGTGCTGGTTAGAATTGGTATTCTTTGTTCACTTTCTTATGCTTTAGCTTTTCCTCTTATAGGTGTGCTCTGCTTGTAAGGTACTTCTATGCTTTGACATTACAGGTAGTCTTTTTGGGGAAACTTTAATTGTCAGACAAATGATTCCATTGCTAAAACATGTTATTCATTCCTGCATTGGCGTTTCAAATATGAAAAAGCCCGAGCCTGTTCAAAGCTGGAGTGCTTTAGCTCTTATTGATAGTTTGATGACAATTTCTGGCCTGGTTGGATTATTGCCAAAGGAGGCGATCATAAAAGAGATGATTGAAGTATGGATTTTGTTCTTATTTTAATTTCCTTTAAGGTGTAAAGCACATCATTTGGAGAAATAAGGAAACGTTTTCTATGATTATGCAGGATCAAAGTTGCTTGCACGTTTTGATTCTTACGCAGACTACTTTGGAAAATGGAGTACTTCAGGTATTTTAATTGTCTGCGTGGCTTTGTTGTAATGCGTTTGAGCTTTAATTACTTTCTGACTCTTTCTAACTTTTGCCTAACCTTTTCTTTTTTGTACACATTTAATAATGTAATAATGGCTGTATTGACTAGGTTGCTGCTAGTACCCTGATGTCAATTTGTCAACAAATTGGACCAGAATTGACAGCTTTGCATATCTTGCCGCAGCTCAAAGAGCTATTTGATGAGCTTGCTTTCTCACAAGAAACTTTGTCTTCTTCCTTGGGCAGAGGCTTGAAGGTTCCCAGACAAAAAAATGATGGGGAGGCTCGGATTGAAAGCCGAATGGACCTTGTGTAAGTGCTACCCTGAATCCTTATCAACTTGGATCCAGGTCATATTGAAGCTTACAAATTTTCTCATAAATTGTTGTCTTCCTTTAATATGTGTTGAATTTGGTAGGACATTGGCAGGTTGCTTCTGTATCCGTCTTTTGCATCCCTTCTTGGGATAGAGAAGCTTCGTCAATGCTGTGCAACGTGGTTATTGCTGGAGCAGTATCTTCTACGATATCATAATTGGAAGGTATACTAGATATGTGCTTTAAAATAGTGCTGATAAAGGGAGAAATTTTAGTGTCGTCTCTCTCTTTCTGTTGCTTACCCACACACGCACACACGTGTTTGTGTACACATTTTTTTGCACCAAAGGTTTCTGAATCTGTCGTGATTCAGTGGGAATATACAGGAGAATCATTAAGAAGTGGTTCTGATACTACAATGTCTAAAAGGCTTATATTGGGCAAGAGTTCAGCCCCGGAGTACCATCCTGCTAAGCTATTGCTTAATGGGGTTGGATGGTCAATTCCCCAATCACAGGGAAGCAGAGGTTCCAAAAGCTCAATGCCTCAGAGAAGGATTTCGGAAGTTGCTCAACAAAAACCTGTTGAAATGCATGCAGCAACGTCAAACTTTGCGAAGTTTGAGCCCTGGTTTTGGTTCCCTAGTGCAGCTGCCAGCTGGGATGGACTAGATTTCCTTGGACGTGTTGGGGGACTTAAAGATGAACACCCATGGAAGATCAGAGCATCTGTTATATACTCCGCCCGAGCACATCAAGGGGCCATAAGATCCTTAGCTGTCTGCCAAGATGAGTGTACGGTCTTCACTGCTGGCATTGGCTCTGGGTTTAAAGGAACTGTTCAGAGATGGGAACTGACTAGAGTAAATTCAACATCCAGCTATTATGGTCATGAGGAGGTTCGTTTCTCCCATCATCTTATTATACTTGCATTGAAGCTACTATGCTAAATCTTCATACTAATCAAATTGATAGCCCATAAGGCTAATTGACAATTTGCAACTTTTAGGTTGTGAATGACGTTTGCATTCTGTCATCTACTGGAAGAGTGGCATCTTGTGATGGGACCATACATGTTTGGAACAGCCGTACAGGGAAACTAATACATTTGTTTGCTGAATCATCATCAGATTCTGCACATCTTGCTAGCCTTTTATACTCCGCCTTAAAAATCAATTCTGAGCAGACTAATATGCTAAACACCAGCACACTCTCTGGGGGATTATTGGCTAATGCATTCGATGGGAGCTTGTATACTTGCATGCATCAGATGGAATTTGTTGATACACTCGTTATTGGCACTGGAAATGGTTCTCTTAGGTGAATATAACCTTTCAGACAACGATTGCAATTATTAATATATGGTTCAATTGATTCTATATGGTTCAATTATTAATATTCACTTTATCTCATAGGTTCATAAACGTTGCCCGCGGTCAAAGGCTTCATCTTTGGAGGGGAGAAACTGTAGAGTCTGGTTTTCCTTCTCTTGTCTCCACCATATGCTCTTGTGGGTCGGACAAAATGCAGACAGATGGAGCTTCTGCTTCACCATCTTGGATTGCAACTGGACTAAGTTCTGGTCACTGTAGGTTATTTGATGCAAGGAGTGGTAATGTTATTGCATCTTGGAGGGCTCATGATGGATACGTGACAAAAGTACGTTAAAATTACTTAAGAAAAAGCTAGTAAAAGTAATTTCATCTTTGGATTAAAATTTTATCTATCCCCTTTACATGTACAGTTGGCTGCACCTGAGGACCATTTGCTGGTCTCTAGCTCTCTTGACAAGACTTTGCGTATATGGGACTTGAGAAGGTAATTGCAGCAATCCTGTTGACTTATAATGATGTTTCTGTTACTAAGTATTCGCGCACATATGTTTCTGATTATCAGTGTATGTTCCTACTCATATTTTTTCCCTCTTATAATCTTTGTATTCCTGTCAAGTTGCCTGATTTTTCTCCTAAAAGTTAGCCAATTATATAGAACTGAGGACATAAATATTTGAACAATCACTTTTAAACAAATTGTAGTTCCTCAAGTTTTCTTCGATTGAATAACTGTTAAGCGCACCAATGACACTGCAAATTTATTTTTATGCATACAAGTTTCATTCGTGCCCTGTATATTATGTTTTTTATATTTCCTTTACAGTTTCTATAAAATCTATACTTTATTAGTGACAAGTTAAAGTTTAGATTAATAAGAGCTTGTTAAAAAGATTTATTATCAGTAAAACAAATTGTGCTGACTAATGTATTGAATATTTTTCTTTTTATTTTTTCTTAAAAGAAAAAAATCGCCACTCATACTAGAATAACTTCCCGAATATGTTTCTATAGTAATGGTCCTCTGTATGCTTGCCACACAGGAATTACACATCTCAGCCTACAATATTTAAAGGTCATAACGATGGAATATCTAGCTTTTCAGTATGGGGACAAGACGTCATTTCAATATCGAGAAATAAGATTGGCCTTTCGTCTTTGTCAAAATCTTCCGATGAAGTAAGTAATCAACAACAAAAGTATTTTTAACCTTTTTCTTAATTTTTTCTCTTTTTGGATGCTTGAACAATGATTTGCTTGACTAGCGAAAACAGGAATGCTTCTTTTTCTATACATATTTCTTCGCTTAAAAGTGTTTGCGTGTGTGCAATGCATGCTAATGATGAGCTGAAATTTTTGCGGGATGTTGCAGGATGGAAGTAATCGGATCATACCTCAAAACCTTTACATGGCAGATCAAGGGACAAGAAACCTATCTGTGTTAACCAGTGTCTGTGTATTACCCTTTTCGCGATTATTTGTTGTTGGAACAGAAGATGGATACGTAAGAATCTGTTGTTAATGGATTGCAATGCGATTTTGCCCAAATATTTCCACCACTTGCCACATGAAATGAGAGTTTTCCCTTGACCCTGTCACGTTTGTTCAATCTATCATGCGTAAATGTGTACGGTTGATTGGATTGGGGTTTGTTCCTCAAGAATTTTTATGATTGTTTAACGTTGAGTTTCAAGTTCCATCATTCACTTTGTAGTGTGCTTTTTGTTTTTATCTCTTGTCAGTTACAGTAATATGTGGTCTCCTTTTTCTATTTTTTTTGGGAAAAAAGAATTAGGGTAATATCACATGGTATTTGTTAACACTTGCAAGTGTGAGGCAGCTTTCTTTACAAATTTTCCATTATAATTTCAGTCTTGAGGTATGAAACATGCAAGGGGCTGCTGTTGAAGCTTACTAGCCCAATCAAATGGTCTCTAGGCTATGATTGATTGATTGATTGATTTGCTTGTTTTGCCTTTTGTGGTCGTTTTGTACGATGCAGGTATCAAGTCCGTATCCCCTATCATGCCGTTGCTTTTCTGTGGTTTGATTAATATGGAAAAATATTATGTAGAATTGTTCATATCTAGAAAGAGCTAAAGTATAAGGTCCTTCGGTTTTTTTTTTTTTTTTGGGTAGTCACATTCCAAATATTTTGCGACTTCAAGTTCCTTATTTCTGGCAATAACGTAAAAATATCATCTGCAAACCTAAATTGTTTCCAATATTTATGCATTTATGCCATCAAAAAGCTCTGTATTTTTTTTTTTTGGTCGCTTAAATTTATAATAGCATCAAAGAGTTAATGTTATTAACAAAATTCAACAATATTTGTTGACGTGTCGTTTTAGTTACGCTACTTTTATTTAAGTTGAAGACAAAAAAAAGATGCAAACATTACAGAATATGCCATATTTTTAACCAATCTATTTTTTATGCCATAAATTATAAACCTTAGGAAAATGTGACACATTTTGGTCTGCTATACATTTCGATCTCCTTCAAAAAGAAAAAAAAATAGTATCTCTCACGTTTTCCCTCGCCTTTTTATCTCTCTTTCTTGTCTGCTCTTTCTTCTCTCTCTTTTCTCCTTTGACTTCTCTTCCTTTGAAGCTTCTTCCTCATGAGGGAGCAGAGCCAGAAAAAATAGTTTGGGGGAAGGTGGGGGGCGCGATAGCCGCCCACCCTCATGCCTACGTGGCTCCACTTATGCTCCTTATCCCCTCCGACAAGCCTTGGGAATTGCACACGTGTTAGGTTGTGGATCCGAAAACATGAAAAACACAACGAAATAGGGTTTTAAAATTTTTCTTAAACTTTTAGGATCCTTCTTATGACGTTACATATAAATAATTAAATAGATACAAACTTACAAGTTTGACAATAGCTCTGGATGTCAAGCATTCCAAAACCTTCAGATCTTCCTTGTTATTCTCCTCCTTCTAGATCAACTAGTGTGTGGGCACTGATGAGATTTCTTGAATTCTCTCTACAATATCTCCTTCCAACTTTTCTTCTCGGTAGAGATTCTTTAAACTTATGAGATAGCTAAAAGATCACTAATGGAAGCTAGAAAAAAAGTCTATAGAAAATAGAAACTCTAAGGCCTATTTTTAGATGCACCAGTAGGAGTTAGTTGGAGCAAAATCTTCCAAAGATTCTGCAGAGAATCACGCCTGCCAAGGGTGATTAAGCATGACCTTTTTCCTTCCAATAGGAAAGTGACATGTGTCACAACCATCTTCAACTGTGTGGTCCTGTATCCTTTCAGAATCTATCCGAGATCTGATTTTAGTTCAAACTGAGATATTATTTGTTTTAACTTTTAAAATAGATATCTTTTATGATTTTTTTCAATTATTTAAATTATCTCATAATTCAAATAATTATCTACAGAATCTATTTTAACTTTTGAAAAAGATATTTTTATCTACATGATAACAAATAGATTACATGAAAATCACGTGATCTATTTGAAACTTAAACCATGGATGTGGTGCCACGTGGACTCTTAGAGTTCTAGTGTCTGGCGGAACACACACGCCTAGTGGACTGTTGTGTTAAATTATAATTTTGTCCTTGTTGACAAAATTAATCCAAGAAAATTTCCATTGATCCATTTGAAAGAATTTTGTGGAGCTAGCAATGGGACCCACTGGACATATATAATTTAAGTTTCAATAATTATTTATAATTTAATTATCTTATAATTAAATTAGTAATAATTATTAACTTCAGTTTGCGCCACTATTAGAAACTGTGGTTGCTCTCTTAAATTACATATAGAATTATATGGAATCTTAAATATAAAATGTCATCAACAAAGTCCTCCATTGATATAATCATTTGCCATGTAAAAATACCCTCCACAATAGTAATCATAATTAGAGTTAAGTTCATAATTTTCCGTACAACCTCTCAATTACTTCTTTGTTCATGAATTCTGTTAATTCTCCAATGGATGATCTTTTTATAAACAAATCATAAATGAGGATTTCGGATAATATTTAATATCCCATGCCAAATAACGAGATCTCTATATCCAAGTTTTCAAATTAATACTCATAAGAATATTATCTTAACATCCTATCTTATAAGAGTTGTAGATTCCATATCTATGAGTAATATTCCTAGCTATCTACATTAGCATGCCTCTAGTATACCGAGTAGATCATGGATGTTATAGATCTCACTCATTGGCAATCAAAAGACACAGTAAATAGATGTGAGTCCACTAATCGCCTTAGGATTAAAGTAAGATCTATAAAATAATCAAAACAATAGAATCCTAATTTCTCATTATAGAATTACACAAGAAATTAAAGTCTATATTGGTCTAGGTTTAATATGTTCCAAACACATTAATGTCTCTATCCAGTAATTACCATTACTATAATCCAGATAAGATTATTCCAACAAATTGGGAATTGACAACATCATAATCTTAAGCAAGATAAAGTGTCCAGCTTTATCTACTAATTGTAAACCAATGTTTATACTAAGTGCACATAATCATATCCTCTGTATTATGAACACTTTATATATATGATTATGGACTTTTTTAAGTATTAGAACATATATGATACTTGCATACATATATGTCAACATATATATATATATATATATATCATGGAGAACAATAAGGAATATTATCTGTTAATAATGAAATATTTTATTTCTTATAATGTCTAATTGGGACAAAATGACATGCTTTGAAAGCACCAATTCCAACAGCACAATCGAGATCCATCGTCGCGTTTTGAGTTCGAGACTTGTGTAATCATTGCTCCCTGAGTCATAGCCTCACGTTGTCGATTCCGAGATGCTTCCGAGCTTTACAACATTATCCTCATCAAATCCCAGCCTTGCATTGTTGATTCTGATATGCTTTTGTGCTTTGCGTCTCCATCCTCATAATAATAGATTTTTTGTCACTGTCCTCGTCAAATTCGAGCCTCCATGGTGCAGATTGATTAAAAAAAAGAAGAAGAACATCTAAAGGAGAAATCAACGGTGTAGAAGAAGAAAAAGACGACTTTGGTATCTGATTAGGCATTAGAGTTTAAATCCATCGCTAGTGATTCGATAAGCGGCAGAGCCGGTAGGACATGTGATCTCATCGGACGAATGTCGTTCCTTTATGTTGTTGTTGTTGTTGTTGTTGCTACTGCTGTTGCATTTTGTTTTGTTTTTTTTTTTTCCTTTCCTTATGTGTTCCTTTTCTAGCTTTGATGGTAGGTAGTGACCATCGGTGTCGGCGTTGTCCGACAAGTTCATCGATGAATAAAAAATGAGCCATCGATAGCAAGGTGAGAGAAAGAAAGAAAGGAAAAAAATATCTTGGTGGGACATGCAACACGTCAGTGACATAAATAAAAGTTGAGTCTAAAAAAGCGGCATATATGTGAATTCCCCAACAAAGATTGATTTTTGGGTCGGAGCAAGAACGTTATCTTAAAGGACATAGACTGTTAAAAAAACAATATGCAGCGAAATTTTAAAATTTTTTATATCAGAATATTTTTCAAAATACAAGTTTGACACACTATATGCATAAATTAACCAAATCTTACCAACCTTTGAATGCCAAAGAACTCCTACAATCTGTGAAGAGAAGTAACGTTCCAAAAAAGCTACAACTAACTAGTCTTCTTTACTATTCTCTATCCACGAATGGAGTGAGTGTGGGCTCATGTAGTTTAGCTTTTCTACCAGGTGACTCTTCTTCCAACTAGTAAAGAAATAACCAAAGCTATGATTCGTGATTTGTGAATAATAGCTCTCCGGGGAGTTTCAGAGTCTCATTGATAGAGTCTTACATAGATTTCTCAACTGATCTAAATAATAAATAATTATCAAATTTGTAATACAATTATCAATAACAATTACCTAATATTGATTATATAATATATTAATAATTAATTGATAGTAAGTAATCAAATGATTGATTAATAAATAACTTAATTAAAACTAATTAAACATACAAAATTATTAATTAAATATAATAATTATCTAGTTAATATGTCAATATATACTAATATACTGACCAATTATTGAGATACTAATGATTATTAATATATTACTAATATATTAATTGCTCATATATTAATCATTAATTGTTAGTTATTTATATATATTATTTGAATACAAATATTTGAATTGATTATTACTAATAATTTATTAATTATTAGTATATTTTTAATATATTAATACATGAAAATTTAAAATTTTGTATTCCCTCTCATTTAATGGGGAGTTTGTTTGTTCTATTTTCATATTTAAGGTTGTATTCCAAATTAAAGAGATACATAAACTAATTCAGACTCAAACAACCTCATAGCATAGGAAACTTGACCCTAACCATACACTGAATCCACTAATGAGTTCTATAGAAACACATAGGAGAGTAAAACATACACCAAGTTCCAATAACTAGAAATCAGATAGGCACTAATAGTTGAACATTCAACAGGTTTTTTTAACAACATCTCTATGATCAATGGAGAACCCGAAGCATAAAAGTTGCTCACAACATCACGAAGAACCATTTCTTCAAGATTGGACATGCAATTAAAATCAAAAAGTGGGATACAATGGAAACAACATTCTCTTTGTCTACCAAGACAATAGACACAAAACCCTGCCAACAATGACAAGAGCACTAGCTACAATCCGACCAACAAGACCATGAGGCTAGGGAGCACAGCTTTGCTAGAAAATTGGAACAGCATAGAACAAGCAACACCACTTTTGTGCATGAAAATCATGTGCCACCATTACTAAAACACTTTCAACCCCGAGAACCATCGCGACCACACCACCAACACTAAAAACCATTTTGCGCCTCAAAGTTATAGAGCCGCCAAAGCTCTAATGTGCCTCACACGGTTGACTAAAATCCTGACAACCTATTGCTTCCATCATGCCAAAGCCCCTTCCCCTCTGACCATGAGGCCGATGTAGTCCTTCACATCGTCAGTGTAAGGCGCAAAGGTTTGCCTCTAGGGCTAAGGGTTCCCAAGTGGCGGTGCCAGAGTCCAACCCTAAATGAAAGAAAGGAATGGCGTAAAAAAAAACACACAGAAAGAGAGAGAGGGAAAGGAAAAGTTGACCAAAATTTGTTAGGAAAAAAAACACAAAGAAAAAGAAAAAATATATTCGTTATGGGAGACTTTCTTGCACTGCCTGTAACATCTAATAATCTCTCTCCATCGGTTCAAAAATTTGAAGTGAAAATGAAGTTTCCAAATCAATGTTTTGAACCTTTAAAAGAGTATCAGAGTTTTGAAAAAAAAAAAACAGAAATCAAAAGTGAAATAATGCTCATAATTTTTTTTTAAATGTCATCATTTAGTTGCTAACAACGTTAATAACTTTTTTTTTTTTTGAATTATTAACACTAATGGCCCCTAAACTTTAGGGTTTCCATCACTTTACCTCATGAACTTTAAAAATAATCACTTTACCCTCTAAACTCTCAAAACTTCTTACTTTGTCTCTTGAATTTTAAAAATCATAATTTGGCCCTTGTTTCAAAGCTCCTCATTTTAACTCATATTTTTCAATTTTTCATTCAAATAGACAGAATTAAGGCCACGTGATTCGTTCATGGGTTACCTGTAAGACAAAAATGAAATTTTAATCACTTGTAGGTTTTGTTTCACGTTTATACTCTCATTTAACGTTTTTTTTATCTACTCTCATTTAAAAAGGATATATATGTATACTTTTTCTGACATTGTTTGCCCATACCTCCTTAACTTGAATATGTAACTCTTTTTTTTATATTCAAATTCAGATATCGGCGAATAATGTCGACCTATTAAATGAGTTAAGCATTAAAAATGAGAAGAAATGTACAGATAAACCTTTCTTAAATGAAAGTTCATATAGAAAAGCGTCAAGTGAAAGTGTAAAATGACACAAAACATAAGATTAATAAAATCTCATTTTTACCCTTGCAGGTGACGCACATGCGAATTACGTGGGCTTAATTCTGTCTATTTGAATAGAAAATCAAAAATTTAGTAGACAAAGTGAGGAGCTTTGAAAGTTTAAGAGATAAAATAGTAATTCTTAAAATTTAAATAATAAAGTGAGAAGTTTTAAAAGTTTAAGGGGTGAAATGATGATTTTTAATATTTGATGGGTAAAGTAAGAGACCTTTAAGTTTAAAAACTATTAATGTTAATAATATTTTTTTCAAAAAAAATATACATACACGGCAGGATGTTGGGTATTGAGTTAAGGGGCCTGTGCACCTCGTGCTGCTCACATGGTCATTCGACAGCCAAAATACGGTACTTTTAAAAAGGGCCTTTTGGGAAAAAAATTTTGGATCAATAACCTTTTTTTTTTTAAGGGCATCATAAAACTAACTTTTTAGACATCAAAATAGTTTCAGTTTATTTTTTAGACATCATATTTAAATTTCTCTCTTTGATACAATTATTTTTTTTTGTATAAAAAAAATTAAGGCAGCTTTAATGCTAAAAAAAACCTATTTTTTAATTTAAAAGAGAGGGGCCATTTGCTTAATTTGCTTCTTTTTTTTTTTTTTTTTTTTTTTTTGGGCTTTTTTCCGAATTCTTCCGCCAAGGCCGAAGTAAATGTCTCCGTTTTCCCCAAAACAAGAATATTACCAGTTAAAGTACAGACCCCAATTGGTCCCAAAGAAAAAAAATTAAAAGGAAAACCAGTAAAGAAAAGCTTTCGGGGAAGTTTCTCGCAGAGAGAGGTGAGTCATCTGTTGAGTTTCTTCCATACAATTTCGAATATTTTGAGTATCTGATCAACCCCCAAATTCACAGGCGGTGAAGTTTCTCAGGTAATCGCCTTCTTTCATCTCCTAATCAATTTCCGATTTGTGTAAAAAAGTGAGGAACTTTTCTGGTTGTGATTTGGATCGATATTTTGGATTCTTATATTCTTTCCGAATAGTTTTCTCTCTGTTTTTTCTTTTTCCCTGTGATTTAGGATTAGAGAGGGATTTTGAACATGATCTGGAATTTTATCACCTGGGTTAAGCTCAAATGAGAGGCTTGATCGAGTGCTCAGACGCAAAGGCAGTTCCTTTCTAGCTATGTTCTAGAGGGTTTTTGTTAATGCTTTTAAAAAGTGCTTGTATTTGAGTTCACATGAGTGGAAAGATTGGGTAAATAGGAAATTTAGAAAGAGTTTTTCCGATGGAGAAAGAATGAGATGAGATGTAAGACTAAGAGGGAGTTGAATTGAAGAGGCCATGAAGCAATTATACGATCTAAAAGGGTAGTTTTCCAGGATTCATGAAATGCTATGGTATATAGAATGTTATGAAGTTTATATCACAGTCAATAACTGAGTGCTTACTCTTTAATAGATTCTGCAAGGAACAAGCGTCTCCAAACGATCAAGTTCTTTTTGTCTGGTCAATTATTTAATCAATTATATGAAACTTTTGCATTGAAACTTTTGAGTTCTTTAGATGGGTTTTAATGTTTTATCAATTTATAGATCTAAGGCAGATTGTATTCATGAAATTATGCTTGAAACTTTAATTTATTATATGTAGAGGATAGTTTTATTTTCTTGGCAGAATTTATGTGATCATCCTTGAAACTTCTTGGTTAAAAAACCATCATGCTTCTTTGAGATATTTTCAGTATATTTTTTATCCACCCAAAATGGTTTTTTTATTTTTTGACACATCCATAGTAAGAATAATCTGATGCTTCTATGTGTTTATGTCAAATATATTCTCCACTTTGTAAACTCAAAGTTGATGTATTGGTGAAAGACATGGAAGAATAAGGATAAATGTTATTACTGGAATAGACTTAAAAAAAAATAGTTTAACACCTTGACTGATATCTGGAAGTTACTTATATAAAGCAATGAAAAAGAAGTATTGGTCAGAGGCGGATCTTCTGATGGTTCTTAAATAATATGTGTACTTTATTGTTTTAACAACACCGAGAGGCCGATTTTCATTTTAGAAGTTCACTTCATTAATCATTGATGGTTAGCTTCCTTTTTTTTGTTTTTAGTAAAGTGTGTGGTATTTAGCTATTTTTATTATGATTCCTTGATGGAAAATAATGGATCACCATCTTCCTGAATCCTTGCCATGAAATTTCTTTTTTCACTCTTATAGTCTTATGTTTTTTTCTTGGCATAGATTTTTGGAAAGATGTCTGGGCAAAGCCAGCGTTTGAATGTAGTTCCCACTGTCACAATGCTTGGAGTTGTGAAAGCCCGTCTTGTTGGTGCAACAAGAGGTCATGCTCTCCTCAAGAAAAAGAGTGATGCTTTAACCGTACAGTTTCGTCAAATTCTCAAAAAGATAGTGTCGACAAAAGAATCAATGGGAGACGTCATGAAAACCTCATCATTTGCCCTAACTGAAGCCAAGTATGTTGCCGGTGAGAACATCAAGCACATTGTCCTCGAGAATGTTCAGAATGCATCACTTAAAGTTCGATCAAGGCAAGAGAACATTGCTGGTGTTAAGCTCCCCAAGTTCGAGTATTTCACTGAGAGCGAGACCAAGAATGACCTCACTGGATTGGCTAGAGGTGGACAGCAGATCCAACAATGCCGTGCTGCTTATGTGAAAGCAATCGAGGTTCTTGTTGAGCTCGCTTCCCTTCAAACATCATTCTTAACTCTTGATGAAGCAATCAAGACCACAAACCGTCGTGTTAATGCTTTGGAGAATGTCGTGAAACCAAGGTTGGAGAATACCATAAATTATATCAAGGGAGAGTTGGATGAGCTGGAAAGAGAAGATTTCTTCAGGTTAAAGAAGATACAGGGTTATAAGAAGAGGGAAATTGAGAGACAGCAAGCAGCTGCCAAGAAGTTCGCAGAGGAGCAGTTTGCAGAGAAGGTGTCTCTGCAGAAAGGAATTTCGATTAATTCAGCACACAATTTGTTGTCTGCTGCTTCACAGAAGGACGAGGACATAATTTTCTGAGCTGGGTGAGTTTATATTTTCTTGCTTAGGGAGTGTGATTGTTGCTCTGGTTCCAGTTCTGAGGTGGAAAGTTCGTACCATTTTTTACCTAAACAGACTTTGTTTCTTGAATAAAAGCTTCATGTATGTTTCTATTTATTGTGTTATTTATGGCTAACTTTCCATTATCCGTGGTTTTCAAATTTTTGTTACCCTGTGAGGTATACTAATTTACTAGAAGATGGTTTTATTTATTTATTTATTATTTTTTATCTGAATAAAAAAGTTTGCTAGAAGATGGTTAATCAACATGGTTCTTGCTTTAGTCTCAATGCCAGTTGTTTGAAATTGGTTTCTGAAATCAGTTCTAATTTTACGCAAAATATGATGTTGTAGCATTATTCTTGAGATATTTGATAAGCAAGAGCTATGGCACATTTCTTTTTTTATTTATATTATTGGTCACAGGATTTTACGTTTCTTTGTCCTTGAGATATTTGATGATGATTGATTGGTTGTTGCTCGTGCTCTGTAAAAGAGCTCCGGCATGTCATTCTTGATAAAAGTGCCTTTGCCTCGTGCATTTAATCTGCAAGTCCAACCAATTTGCTGCGTTATTTTCTCCAAAAATAAGGAAAAAAAAAATTAAAATTCCATTTAAACCTATAGGCTGAAGTTAACCGGGCCATAAATTTGTTTGTTTAATGAAAAGATTTTCCTCTACTTTCCTCTGAATCATTTTTTAATGTTGGGTCCCTTTTGATCAGGCCAATGCAACGCGTGATATGAATTGGCATTGTCGGTTTATGACTTCTGTTTCTTACAAAGTTAGATGCGCTTGATGTATGGCATCCCAAACCAGAGACTAACATCTATTACAGATGAAAATTACGTATTTGTGCATGCTAATCTGTACAGAAAACGACGTCATAAGCATGTATTATTTTAACCGTATAGACTAATGATCAAGACAAACCAATCACTGGACAAAATTAGTAAGGAAGGGAGTAAGATCATTATATGCAAATTGCTTTGTTGCATTAAATGATTAGATGGTTTTTCTGAACGTTTTCATAGCAAAAAGGGACTCATCTCACTCGCCTACTAATAGTACTCCTAATCCCTGCTCTGAATTATTGCTCTATAAAGTGTCAAAAACTCGAAGGAAAAAAAATGACAAGAAAAAAGATTTCACCCAAATGAAAAGATGCAGATATAAGTTGTGAAATAATTACAAGAACTATAGGTAATCCTAATCCCTGCTCTGAATTATTGCTCTATAAAGTGTCAAAAACTCGAAGGAAAAAAAATGACAAGAAAAAAGATTTCACCCAAATGAAAAGATGCAGATATAAGTTGTGAAATAATTACAAGAACTATAGGTAATCCTAATCCCTGCTCTGAATTATTGCTCTATAAAGTGTCAAAAACTCGAAGGAAAAAAAATGACAAGAAAAAAGATTTCACCCAAATGAAAAGATGCAGATATAAGTTGTGAAATAATTACAAGAACTATGGGTAATCCTTATTCGCCCAAAAAAAAAAAAAAACACAACAAAGAGTGTGGGTGACTGAAGACATTATTGCTCGAAAGGAAAACCTTACATGAAAAAGAAATAACATTGACATTGCTGCAACGAATATTGAAACCACCAGGACTCCCCACAGAAAGAGCATGTTTCATGCGATACATAGCGAACCCGAGACTTACCGTCAAGGATTGTTCTCTTCACAGCAATGCCATAAGTTGGAAAAAAAGATGCTTCTAAAATCTTTTTGTGACGGGATTGATGCCTTTGGAAGTTGAAGCTAAATTCTTCCCTGAAAATGCACCTGGCTTCATCATGGGAGAGGGACTGTATGGAAACACATTGATCAAGAATAAGACCTCGGTAGAGCATATAGTTTAAGCACAGATGTACGAATGGAATGATAAAAGCCCAGTATTCTCTGGATCCTTTCTGTCCATAAAGAATCAGATGCGGCAGAGCTTTTTGATAAAAGCTCAATTCTTAGCTTCCCTTTGGGCATCTATGGACAAAGAATTTAAACATTTTCCCTTATCCTTAATTCTGCTTAATTGGAAGGATTTTTGAGATTCTGTTTAGTTGGAAGAAGTTTCTCGGTTGTAATCTTGTTTCTGTTTTTTCTGTAGTTCAAGGATAGCTCATCCTCTTTTTACCTTGTATTGATTCACTTTCAATCAATAAAAGGTTTTTGTTATTTATCAAAAAAGGAGGAAAAAAAAAAAGCTGAGTATTCATACCAATGATTTGTCTTTACGGCATTTTTCTTCATGGCTGCAAGATTTTTCACCTCATTACTGATCAAAAGAGAAAAGGGTGAAAGAAAAAGTCAGTACCCTATAAAGCACGTTCAACCTGGGAAACTTGCTCCAAAAAAAAAAAGAAAGGGAAAAAAAAGGTTATTTACCTTTTTATACCTTGTAATTTAGGTTTATTCAAACAACATACCTTTGGTTTTTAATCTCATCAAATTTATACCTTCAGATTAAATTTAATACACGTTTATACCTTTCTCCAATCAATCTTTAATTTTCACTTAAAAAATTATCCAAAATACCCTTCAATATAAAAATGAAAACTAAAACGAAGTGGAATATTTTGTTTGGGCAACAACAAATTTGCAAACTGTAAAACGGACCAATGAAATTTTCTTCTGGCCATCATAAAGATCATCAGGAAGAAATTCTACACACACACACACACACACATGTGAGTATGTGGATATTATATGTATGCATCATTTTAGATATACACCATTTACAACAACTAAATTACCTCTTCAGAAAATCTATTTTTGCTTTCTTCATTATGTTGCTCTTCACATTGGAAACGTTATAGCCAGGTCCACTCCCTATAAAAAAAAGCATCATATGTAGCATAAGCAACACGTATATTTGTTATTCAACCAAAAATAAATGTACATTTGTTGAGAATCCTTTTGAACATGTGAAACTAACAAGTTCAATTGGCTGTGATGAAATAGAGCTCACAATCTTAAACTAATGGGTCTATGAGGGTACAAACTGCCAGGAAAAAGGAAATTACCTCCAAAAAAGCTTCTTTTTGTTGAAGGAGGGACCTTCGTGCAAAGACGAACTTGTCGACTTTGTTTTACTGAAAATAGGAATTTTAACCACAGAGAAATTAGTACAGTAGTTCACGTTGTGCTAAGTCCTGCATCAGAGTCCATATAAATTATAGTAGACTTGTTGACATATTTATATCATATGTCACTTAAATGGAAACTTTGTTCTGCTCTTAGACAAGGTTAAAAAGGTTTCAGCATTTTATTGGAGTTGAGTATAGAGTTGTGCCGGAAATCTTGATTCCTCAGATAGCATAAGTTTCTTCTTGTTAAAATATTACTTTCTGTAAAAGAAATCAGAAGGCTTAGAACCATGATATGGGTCAAAACCAATTAAAGAAAACCAAATTCATTAAGAATTTAACATAATGAAAAATGTGATAAGTGCAAAATGAGCAAGAAAGGAAATAATAATAGTGACATAGATGGCAATAATCCTACATTATTATTATAATCATGATATTAAACATAAACAAGTAGTAAAACAGAAAAAATGGAAATACTAATCAGAAAAGTTGGCGTCAAATGTAAAAATTATTGAGAACATAGAACATACAAGCATCTGCTTCCTTATATCGCTGTGCAATTCGATCAAAAGTTTTATTTTGAGCCGCATCCACTTCCTTCTTTTTTGCCTGCAGTAATCATCCCAGTGAGTGTAATTCTAGAAACTGTTTTCATGTATTGCATATAATATATGTTTGCGGATGTACAGACGTGTCTCAGCATATGTAGCATTAGGAATGCCACGTACACGAATTGTTAAAAACCATTGTACATGAAACCCACCATAAGATTTTCAAGTGAACAGAACGAAGAAAACGAACCTCATACAATTTTATCCATTTATACTTGACATTTCTCTTCTCCATCCTCTCAACAACAAGCTTAGCATTCGCAACACCAAACTCCTTTTCGTAGATCTTTTTCCACAGCTTGTCGGTTACCGGACTCAAATCACTTCCCTGCATGAATCATTTAGAAACATGTCTCAAATACTCCAACAAAAACATAACCAGAACCATTTAATTTCATAGAGACAGTGTAGCCAGTGGCTATTTCTTACTTCCGAGCATTTCTCGATATGCATCAATTGGTCAACTGTACAATGGGGTAAGATCCGTTCGAGGAGATACAAGTCTATACCACCAACGTCCCCAAGGTACCTTAAATTATCTATTGCTTTATAAACACACAGATCAACCAAACATGGAATTTTCCTTTTCCCCATGTTATTAATGGTAATCCTCGGCTGTATGTTCATTGATCACTTCTCTCGCCCTGCAAAGTCTAATTAGGCAACACAATCACTTGCATAAAATAATTACAAAGTTTGCACATCAACTAACTAAAGTTGCCATAGCTGAACTTAAGTAAGAACACGGCTCTCTATGTTGTGGGCTACAAACAACTGAGGCTTGGAACACACACACACAAAGAGAGAGAGAGAGAGAGAGAGAGAGAGAGAGAGAGAGAGAGAGAGAGAGAGAAACTTTGAAAAATCAAAAACCAGAAGCCTTCTTTCATCCAAAACGAAAACAAAAACAAAAACAAAAACAAAAACAAAAACAAAACAAAAACAAAAACAAAAGAAAACCAAGAAACAAAAAAAATATATATTTTTTTTCTATGCCTCAATCTATCTTGAAGAACCTTCTACCATTTTTTTCCCCTGAAGCAAATAATAATAATAATAATAACAATAATTGTAATAATAATAATTGTAACAAAATTCTCACAGAAAATAAGCAATTGTCAACTAATCAAGTCTTTTGTTCACTCGTTCAGATGACTTAGCCAAAGATTCAATTCCTCTAAGTTTCCTACAAGAGAAATTTTCCGAATTGACAAAAAAAAAAAAAAAAAAGACTGACAAACTTAGGACAATCTCATATATGACAATTCGCAAAAATCAGAATTTATAAAAAAAAAAATTGAAAAGAAAAGAAACGGAAATTCATATAACTCAAATTCATTAAGGCAAATCCATAACCGAATCCAATGAAAACGAAATTAAAAAAAATTAAAAAAAAAAAGCAAATTTGCAAAAATTAGTAAAAAAAAAAAAAGAAAAAGAGTAAATGAAGGATATGGAGGAGGAAAGGAGATTTACCCGTGATCGAAGACGGAGAAGAGAGCGGCCGGGAAGATTCGCAGGAGAAGGTATCAGTTGGGGACTCTGGCTTTTTGCTAACGTGCGCCGGAGTTGTGTTCCATTGACGGATGACGAAGCGCGGTCTCAGGTTCAACTTTGAGGCGTGTTATTATGCTTGCACCAAAACAGAATCTACGCTATCGTGCGCCGAATTGGTTGGCGAATGGCGGGTGTGTCGTTTTTTGTTTATGTTAATATTTATATTTTTCTCTTTTCATTTAATTCGCTCATGCACGCCGGACAATGCTTGTGTCACGGATCTGGTAAAGGCTATCTTTTTTTCACTTTTTTTTTTTTGGAAAGGAACTTTTTCACTTTTTCATTAGCCAAGAGGATAATTTTATTGTTGATATGAAAAAAAAAAAAAAAAAACAAAACAAGATAAAAAAAAATTTGCTCAGGAGAAAAATCTAAAAAATTGTAGTGCTTGCAAAATAAGTAAAAATAATTTTGTTTTGAAAAAAAAAAATTTGAAAGAATTATGCTAAGAGTATTTTTAAAATTTTTGTTTCAAAAAATATATGTAAAAATTTTTCTAAAAACTCTCAAAACAATATCAAATGACGTCAATATTCACTTTTAGCTAAACCTGTGTTTATGGTAGTTTTTAAAAAAAATTAAAAAATATGCTTTATGTTTTTATCCCTTAAGTTTTTCAAAAAAAGTAAAATACAATCATTTAAATTGATTAAATTGTTGAAGACGAGATAAATATTGTTTATGATCAATAATTAAACATTATTTTAAAAATTTGAAACTAAGAAATTAAATTTAAAGATTAAAATTAAAAAAAAATTCAATAAAATAAACTATAATTTTTTATATTTGAAATTTAACCTTTTAGATTGACATGGCTATACAAGAAGTCAGTATAGACCCAGTGGGCTCCCCCACGCCCTTTTTTTTTCTTTGTTGAAATGTTATATATATGTCGACATGCATCATTGCATTGTTAATAATAACCCCTACTCCAATATGCCTTCAAATTCCAATGCCCACTGCCAGCCAATCGATATTAGCAATTAAAGGAAATATCGGTGATCTTGGGATTAAAAAGAATTGGTGATCTCGTAAAAAAAATGGCTGAAACAAGAAAACATATTGTATATCTATTGGTTTATAGGTGAATATCTAAGAAATTCTCAAATTTATTACACGTATAATATTTAGAAATATACTGACAGTGTTCGAAAAACATTATTTGTGTAAATTTAGACTGTTTAAAAAGGCTATAGGACCCACTAAATAACACATAGAAGGTGAAAACTTTACCATCTCCCTTATGATACACCGTCGGTTTTAGCATGCAGAAGGGCAATATTTTTAATTGCAACTAGGCCCTAAATTCAGCTAATTTGCAAAAAAGGGCTTAAGTGATAAGATATAAAAAATTGTCTCCATTATTTTCATGCACACATGCAAAAACACAAGCCATTACAAAAACAAAAGCCATTTTTTCCTCTCGAGAACTGGTCCCAACTTCTTCATTTCCTCTCAATATCTTTCAAAAATTCAACCTTAATCAAGCTTAAATCAAGTTCAAGCCCTCTAGTTCAAGATTTGTCACTTTTATATGTAAAAATCTTAACTTCTTCATATGGGTTTTTAGTAGTTTTCTTGAGTTTTTGGATGGGTTTTGATGAAATTTTATGACAAGCACCAAATTTTAGCATTTTAAGTATTTGATAAAATGGTTTTTGTTCAATGGCATGATTATTTTAAGTGCTTGATAATGTATTTCGAAAGGTTTAAATGTGATTAAATCTTAGAAAAATAAGTTAAAGAAAGTTAAGACACCAAAAGTGTGTTTAAGGGCATTTTTGAAAGATTTAAGAGTATGAGGCACTTAGAGGCCGAATTTTTTTTTTTTCCAAGTTCAATATAAGATTTATTAGAAACATCAATGTGGACAACTTTTGTAAAAAAATCCCGTTCGAATTCTAATCGGATCAAGCTGAAAAATATGGATTTTAGTTTTACCCGTCCAAAAACTACATAAAGATAAATGATTTTGAGAAAAGTTGGAACACAAAAGTTGTAGATCTCGTCAAAACTTGTAAATATTGTAGACGGTTTGTGAAAATTCAACATGGATTTTAAATTATGGATTTTACGAGAATTAGTCATGAAATTTCAAAACAGTTAAATGAGAAAAACTTTTTAGAATTGTTTGAGTTTGACTAAGGAGTTTTCATAAGTTTTAATCTCTATGAAAAACTGGATGTTTTGGTATTACGTGGTAATTTTGGGTTCCACGGGCAATAATTTCAAGATTCTTGTATTTTGGGCTAAAATCATAAAACCTTGTAGGATGAAAATGTTCACTTGGTGAAGATGGCTTTCAATACAATTAAGGTCAGCAAGTAATTTTACGTTTGAAAGCC
This sequence comes from Artocarpus hirsutus, assembly GCA_946598075.1. NCBI lineage: Eukaryota > Viridiplantae > Streptophyta > Magnoliopsida > Rosales > Moraceae > Artocarpus > Artocarpus hirsutus. The sequence continues at coordinate 28,982 of CAMOHE010046035.1, forward strand.
CAAGAGAAGTGTGATTAACCAAGGAAAAATAATCAAGGGCGAAATCGTCGAGATTTTATATTACAGGTCAAAACCGTAAAGTTTTGATAAAATGAATTTTTTTGTGGAAATAAAACTGATGTTTTGTTTTTTGCAATGTTATGAGTAGCAAAAAATGTAAGTTTGTTCAAAACGGGTTCCAAATATGTTCTAAGACACGTCAACGACAAAACAATTATTTTCTATAAAAAAGGCTCAACGGACCACGAAAATGTCCGATTTAGGAAAGCCCCTTCGTTGAAATTTTTTCGTAACCTGTTAGTTTAAGGATGGTGAAGTAAAACGAGAGATTTAGTAAAGTTATGTGACTTACGAAACCTATTAAGGATAAAATTGTCATTTTCATAAAACCACTAAAACGAACTTGAGTCTTCTAAATAACCTAAATGTTTTTAGATGGAAGATATTCCGTAACACATTAAGTTGCGAAAGCGTTCAATGAGGAGCAAAATTTAACTAGAGAACATATAAGTTAACCATTTTAGAAATAAATCGACAACATAGTTTCGGTATAATATCTAATAGGTGGGCATTGTTTGAACAGGACATAAAACCGACTAACAAAAGAAAAAGGGATAAAGTTGGAATGCTAAAGCGTTAAACGGGTAAGTTTTAAACCTCACCTATGGTATAAAAAAATAATTTTCAAATGTTTTAAATATGTTGAAAGTATGTTTGCATTTATTATGTATAATATTTTAAAGTTCAAGTCATGTTTTGCAATATGTTTGCAATTATTATGTCTATTATGCTAGACATTAAATTATGTCAAGCAAATTGTTCACGAAGATTATAAGATTAGTAATGGAAACCCTTAACCTAAGATACGAAAGTGTCATACCAGTCTCCCAACTCAAAGAGAGTGTTATGCTAAGTTATGTTACAGTCTCGGTGTTCAATGGTCAAGCATGTTTGGTACATACACTTGGGTCCATAGTTCGGGAAAGTTAAAAGCGATGATAAAAAGTTCACAAATGAGCATAAATGGAATCATGCATTATGATATTACTTATATTACATTTCTATTACATGTAATATTTATGTGAAACATGTTACAAGAAATGTTTTATGATGAAAAACATTGTGTAAACTTTTTACAAGAAATATTTCAAGAAAGAAGTTTTATGAGAAATATTTAATGAAAAATATTTTTACGAGAAAGATTTTTAAGAAGTAAGATTTAATGTTTTGTGAGATTAGTTTAAACTTACTGAGCGAAAGCTCATTATAAATTCTTTCATACTGCAAGTAGTTCTACAGAAGACCTGTAAGACTGATTAAAGAGCTTGGTGTGGCAGTGACAAATACGATGGTTGGGTATGGATACCACTACAAAAGTTTTTTACTGTGTTAAGAAAAAGCTTTCGCTTCTTCAAAAAACTGTGTTTAAAGGTTTTACGAAAGTAAATATTTATTTAACAAATTTTAAGAAATGTTTTTGAATGATTGTAAAGACAAGTTTTGTATTATGCTTCAGCTTACGTTACAATAGAAGTTGCAATAGTTTTAAATATATTTTTTTAAAAAAAAATACTCAATATTTTCCTTAGTAAGGTTAAAATTAAGAATTCAAGTTTAAGCAAGTTAGGTAATGGCTCGAAGGGACAGGTCATTACAATCGGCTTCTAATATTGGCTTTAATTCTACCTGTTGTTATTGCTACAATGGAGAGAGTATTTTTTTTTTTTGCTATGAATCTTTTGACGAATTGACTGCGTAATAGAATGAGAGATCAATTTATGAATGACAATTTACTTGTGCATATTGAAAAAGACATTTCCAATAGCTTTGATGATGGAGTTGCTATGAAATATTATTAAAGCTTGAAAATCTATTGGGACAATTGTATGCAATAATATGTATTGATTTTGATTTATTTTTTTTAGTTATTAACCCCCACTGACAATTTCTGGCCCCATCCCTGGATCTGGCCTACCTAAAATCCTCCCCCTTACAACGTCTACACATGATTGGTTGAATTTAAATTTGTTAGACTAACTAAGCCTACATTGGATCCTTTTCTATAGTCCTCCGAACACGCAAGCTCCTTTTTTCTTGATTATATTTACTTTTAAATTTACTTATTTTTTTTCAAATGGTCAAAATAATTTATGACTAAAATGAAAATTGAACAGTAGTTATTGTTGTTTTTCAGCATTTCAAAAACTTTGGATGGGTTATTTTTTGGATTTTCTCAATAGTCTGTTAGATTACTTCTCAAACAAAACTTACAGTATAACAGACATTTTTAAGTTAATCGTTGCATAAACTTTCAATAATTTGATTTATAGCTAGAAACAATTTTATATTGTAGAATTTAAATTTTTAACATAAACACTCATAAATCAGATTGTTACATAGTTAATCCAGCAATCAAATTAGCAATATAAATATACATATGATACCATTGGCGCTCCCTCCACTTCTTATATTTTACTGTAAAATTAGTGTTTTGATTAGATATCTTGCCTTCCAATTACGAAATAGTTCTCTCAATGTTGTATCGCAAGCATCCCATATGTGATCTATATCAGGTGACAACTTTTGGACCGTTGGATCACACACATCAAATGGATCCAACAGAAGTAGAGGTATCTCTGCTTTAAGAAAATCTATTCAACCACTTGACAGTTTCCTTTCTCCTTTTTTTTTCTTTTAAATCATATTGAAGAGTACAAAGATGCCTTACTAAGTCATAAGTTTAATAATCATATCGTTTCATATCATAATTATATAAAATTAAAAACTACATTAATGTAATGAAATTTGATTAAGAAATGCTGTTCAAAATCACACCCTAACTGATAATATAACCCCTTTTTTTAGCAGAACACAAGTGAGACTCAATACTGCTGACTTAATGATGTTAAAGAGAACCAGAAATACAAAATTTCCTTCCAAAGACAAAATTGATCAGTAATCACATGTAGACATTCAACCTGTTAGGTCTTCCTGATAGTGGACCTGGATCTAAAACAAGTTCATTTCAAAATTACTGGTTCCAAAATAAAAAGGACATGGCAAAAATGCTCTCATTGTTCATTCTAAAAAACAATTTTCTCTTTGTTTACAAAATACCCTCTTAACGAATCAGAGGGTCATAAATTATAAGCAATGCTATGCTACCCACAAAAGTAACAAGTTGTGAGTGAGTGGTGCTGATGCAAGTCTTTTGCTCAAAGAAAACTTGGCTGTGGTTTCTGATTTCTCAACAGAAATCGACCAACAATGCCATTTTCATGTGTCTGAAATTGCCTTGAAAAATTGGCTGCGGTTTCTGATTTCTCAACAAAGTCGGGATGAAAGGTGGCTTTAGTTTGCAACATCATCTGTTATTAGTGGAGGAACAAATCTACAATCCTTAAGGGTCTGCTCAAAGATATGACCCACTTTCAGCAATTTTTCCTGGGGCCAAAAAATAAAAATAACAATTTTATGACAATGATTATTATTATTATTTTTGCCCTCAATTAGAAGAAAATAAATGATAAGACGGTCGTGCCAATGGAACGACAGGTACCCACAAAATCAACATTGCATGTCAGAAGAGAATGTATTGATTCCAATAAGAATGTGCAAGAAGCAAGCATCAAGAGAGTAATATTTGTTAATCAATTAAAAGCAAATACCTCATCAAATGCTGCACCAATCATTTGAAGACCGACAGGGAGGCCTGCAGATCCCCCTTCAACAAATCCACAAGGCAAAACTAATGCGGGTAATCCTGCTAAGTTTACGTTCACCTACATAAAGGATACAATAAAATCAAATGAGAAAAGAGGGAGGGGGATTAAAAAAAATGACACACACACACACACATTCACTTTAATTATGGCTCACTCATTGTCTCTTGACATTAACATATGGAAGAAGTAGAAGTTCATAATGTCTGTCACGAAGGTGTAAACTTTAATAATATACTTTTGTTCAAGGAGCCTCAGCATAAAAGCACTAATTATCTTATAATTATTCCACGTGGACCCCTTTGGTACGTAACAAGATCCCATGGAATTGACAACTTAGCGAATGAACAAGTCTCGGAACTAATATTATGGGAAACTTTCAGCTTTACAAATTACAACCTAATGTAATGCAGCTTCAGTAATTCTTAGAGCCTTTGTTGTGTATTAATTACCAATAAATTTATAGTAGTTTACAAATAATTAAAGTTTACGAGAAAAGAATACATGCTCATGATTGTATTCAAAATACCATCTACCATTTTTTCTTTATCTCCATCCAGACACAAACATTGTTAAAACCTAAACAAAATATTCTTCTAAGAAAACACTTAAAACTTAAATGCTTACAGTCATTATGTCGCCTGCAAACATTGCCAATGGGTCATTCTTCTTTTCGCCTATAAACAATACAAGCAAATGGGTTTAGGGGGAACAAATGAAAAAGAAATAAATTATTTCGCCACTGAAAACAATTTAAGCAGCACACCAATCTTATAAGCAGCAGATGGAGCAGCAGGTGAAATTAAGATGTCATGTTCATCAAGAGCGGCCTTGAAGCTTTTCCGTACTATGGTCCTCACCTGAGACACTAATCACAATCATTAATTTTTCCCGTGAAACAGTAAATCACAAATCGAAAACATCAGATGTAATCAGGAATGAAGTTCTATATTCTATATTGACTTTTCAGGCGAATACATAAATTATATCTCAAAATGATTATACTTCACCAAGTGATCATGCTACCTGCTGGGCACGCTTGTAATACGCATCATAATAACCAGCTGATAGAGCATATGTTCCCGTTAAAATCCTCATTTTGACCTGCATATTACAACATTCAGAGGTTAGAATCATGCCACTAACCAAAAAGTCACTCTTAAACTTCCCTTTAAGTTTGAGCGGGAGAAAGTAGACATGAAGCAGTCATTGTTTCTATTCACAGAATATTCAGAACCAGACATCTTTAATGCAGAATTTCTGACCAGCCACATAACTATTTTGTACCTCATGACCAAATCCCTTGGCTCGGGAATCCCCATATAGAGCATTTAGCTCCTCGGCAGGAGCTTGGTTTCCATACCTGGATATTGACATTTGAAAAAAATAATAAGAAGAAATAGGATTATATAGATTTTCTTAGCATTACAAGACAAACAAAATTCAGATTTAGTGTAAAAAAGACTTTTCAAACAATTTTTCAGTAGTGTTTGCTCCATTCTCAACGTAGAAGTAAAGGAGCTTTAAAATGCTACACCATTCAACTGAACTCCTTTTCTTTCCCTTCTCAATAGATCTTTTTAGTTAGATAATAGCTTTTAACTTCAAAATGAAGAACCGATATCCGAAGAACTGATATCCAAGGATCATACGGAGACTTAAACATATTCAAGCTCAAGACTAGAGAAATTAATGCACAAGAAATCACCTGACACCATCATAACGTGATAAGTTAGAAGATGATTCAGAGGAAGCAAGAATGTAATAGGCAGGCAACCCAAGGGAAAAAGATGGCAATGAAACCTGTCAATATGTACAGAGATTTCAATTAAAATATTAAAGCACACAGAAGTCATAGGTATTCAGTGACGAGCTGTAAAGGGGAAATTAACAAAACAAAAGGTAGACCTCTGACACAGAGCAACCTAATTCTGCAAGATGTGACGCAGCAGCACGTATTGTTGATGCTACTCCAGTATCAACACCATCCTCAAGAGTTTCACTGATAAGGCCAACCTTGAGGCCCTTTAAAGGTTTAGACTCCAACAAACTTATGGAAGTAAAATGAGATGTGAAGTCAGGAACCTCCTGAAAAGACGTTGACAAGATTAAAGCAGAACAACTATATGGCACTAGCCTTACAAAATAAGGCAGGAGCATTGAACAATTAAGTTCAAAGTCACAAAGCAAAACATTTTTGCCAAATATCTATCCGTCTCAACCACTTTGATAATAAGATGAAATGTGGCATATGTCATAACATATACACTGTAGCTGGATGAATTTGCATTTTCAACATACAACTAAGATCCAAAAATACCTGCTTACTACTAGTGGCATCAAATGTGTCGTGACCAGAAATTGCACGGAGAAGAATCCCAGCATCGGCAACAGAAGAACCAAAGCAACCAATGACGTCAAGTGATGATGCATATGATATCAGTCCAAATCTGGAGACACGTCCATAAGTGGGCTTCAATCCAACAACACCACAGAACGATGCTGGTTGGCGCACACTTCCACCGGTATCGCTCCCCAGCGATACCATACACTGCCTTGCAGAAACAGCTGCAGCAGAGCCTCCAGATGATCCTCCGGGCACCCGAGACACGTCCCATGGATTTGCAGTCACCTGATGAATGAAGAACAGATGCACCACACCTGAGTAAACCAACCCCAGTCACCACTGCCCAACATAAAGAGAAAAATCCTCCCGCCCACATTCTTACTACATGCAATCTAAGACTTTTCTACTCGATAACCTTAAGTCTGCTTTAAGATTTGTGTGGCGGGGAACACCTACCAGGATGTTTGCGTTATATGATCATAAAAGAAATTAATAGCACACAAATTTGATGAAATTAAAAGGTGTGAGAATGCAATAGTTCGTTTATTAATCGAGTAGCACCTATCGCAACACCAGTCAAATCTGGTCATAACGTGCATGGCTCTTTCAAGTGTTAGATAATGGCCCATAAAGACATGCACTATTGAACTTTTTTTCTTAAGTCTCACCGAATAAAAGCAGCTCAAATTTTGACGGTCCAGATTGATTTTTTTCTCAAATAAATTACTAGCACGGTACGACCAGAACATAGTTCTGGCATTTATCCAATACCTCGCAGAATTCCTCCAATTCAACATTTCATTCTTCAGCTAAAAATCAAGACCAACAACAATAAAATTCCACACCACGCCACCCACAATGCAGCATTTCACTCCCATGCTTTGGCATTTTTCTTTTACGTTATTAAAAAATACAATAAGCAAGCATTTTCAACTAAAATCAATCCCAAGAACAACGAAAAGCAGATACTTTTTAGCAGGCAAAAAAAAAAAGATGAAAGAAAAACCTGGAAACCAGAAGCTTCAGTGGTGCTGCCCATACCAAACTCATCCAAATTGGTCTTCCCCACTACAACCCCACCCATCTCCCTGATCCTCCTCACCGCCGTCGCATCGAACGGCGGGCGATATCCCTGGAGGATGCGGGACCCAGCGGTGGTGGGCATGTCGGAGGTACAAATGTTGTCCTTGACGGCGACGATGACTCCGGCGAGGGGCCCGACATCCTCGTTCCTCCGAAGCCTCTCGTCGAGAAGGCGGGCTTGGCGGAGGACTTCTTCGTCGGGGGAGACGTGGAGGAAGGAGCGGAGATGGGGCTCGGCGCGGCGGAGGCGGGAGAGGAAGGACTCGGCGAGCTGGACGGCGGTGAGCTGGCGGGAGAGGAGAGAGCGACGGGCTGTGAGGATTTGGGAGGAGCTTGAATGGGACTGGTCGGTGGTGAGGGGCTGTGAGGATAAGGAAGAGAGGGGTTTGAGGAGGATTGGGTTGGAGGAGGGGAGGCGGTGGATCATGGAGCGAGGTGGATGTTGCATTTTCATTGTGCATAGCATTTTTTTAAGATGCTGTTTTTCTGCAGATGAGAAACTGATATGTTTTTCAGATACTTTTAAGAAAGTATTGTGGGAGTTTGAGATCTGGTTGATCAATGGCCAACAAGTGGATAAGGGGGGTTTTGTCTTTCCCTTCATCGGTTACACTTTCACTTGGGAAGACAAGGGGTTTGGCTGAGGTTTCTCTTCCTCTCAAACCTTTTTCTTCGTTTCTTTTTTCTTTGTTTTTTACTGAACTTTTAAATGCTGTGTGTCCTTGGTCTATTTGGTTAGTTAGATCGGAATTGTGATAATTTGTTCAACTTTTTGATTTGACTGATTTGACTTGATAAATTTAAACGGTGTGATTTAAATTGTTATATAAATTAACGCTTAAATATTTAGTTTATAGTGTTAATTTAAATAAAAAATAAAACTAAAATTTATATTTAAATACATAATAAAAAAAGTCGTTTAAAAATTATTAATTTAATAGCAAAATCTTGATGTTTATGACATATCTTAAAAAAATGTAGTAAACAATATAGATAGGGATTTATTTATTTTTTGCTCTTAAAGCAGTAATAATAGTAATAATAAAAGAATTATTTCAATTGAATATGATAAAAGAATTTTATGACATTTTTTTCTAGAAGTATAAAAGAGAAAAACTAGGTTCAAGTTGAGTTAAAAGTTGGAATTTAAAGTGGGTAGAATTCAGATTTTATCCTCAAGACTCCATACAAGTTGAGAAAATAGAAGTTGAGTTTCAAATATTAATTTAAACCTTACCAAACAACAATTGAGATTTTGGGCTCAATTCTTACTTCCCAATCACCTAAATTGAATTGGAATAAATGAATAACGAAATAATCCTACAAAGTGTCTATTTTGATAGCTTTGAGTCAAAAAAAAAAGTCTAGCTATACACAATACCGTAATAATTCAATTTTAAAACAAATACATATCAATTATACCCTATCAATATTAGATCTAATATCAATTATGTCTCATCATTTTTTATTTTTTTTTGAATACGAGAAGAAGAGGAATGCCACCTATTAACTAACAGACATTAAATTTAATCCCACGTAAAAGTTAAAATAGTCTTTACAAGCATCAGAGTTGAGACGTTAAATTTAATCCCACGTAAAAGTTAAAATAGTCTTTACAAGCATCAGAGTTGACATATTTGTAATTGAAACAAGTAGTATACACTTTTAGGTTCAAAGTCTTCTATCCGGACAGTTATGTAAATAGCCCCATGAATAATCAGTAGGGTTTTTTTTTTTTTTGGGGTTTCAACTTTCACGTTTATGTTCTTAATTCTTTTGTAAATTTGATGTTCCTGTCTCTCTTCTTTTTCATGTAACAAGAGGTCTCATAAATCAATCCAACCAAGTCAGTTTTTTGAATCTTGTTCATTTTTTGTTATTCCTTCAGTTAGGAAAAGGACCTTTTTTTTTCTCTTATGTAAATTAGGAAATAGATTGTCTGACCAAGTTGCTTGCCTTGTGTCATGAAGTTCGTGAACAGAGTTCATAACAGAAATAAATAGGATGATACGTTCCAACCCCGGCTGACTTGTGATGTAAATGGCAAAAAGGTACCTGTATGCAATTCAAGTTTATTTATTTATTTGAAGGGAAATTTGAATTTCACTTGGCAATATATACCTTCAAAGAAAATTTCAGATTAGCACCTTCTATTGTATCCAAACATGAGTTTATTATTCTATGATTTAAAATATTTTATATTGATACCTCGATCTTTTAAAAAATATTTTTTAGTATCCATAAGCATTTTTTGGTGCCTTTTTATGTCCCAAAAAAAACCTTTTAGTACTAAAAAAGATTTTCTAAAAAATTAAAATACCTATATAAAATATTCTAAGACATAGAATACCAAACTCATATTTCGATATAACAATGGTACTAAATTAAAATTATCTCATTCCTTTAAATTTATTCGACCAAAATACATCCCTAACGTGGGACACTGCTAAGATTAACCTATATTTTTACTTTTTTTTCCAAAAAAAAAAAAAAGAGATTACACACGGCCAAATTTTGTAGACGAGCAATAAAGGAAGCAAATTAGAAATTTCTTATTCACATTAAACGGCAGAGAGAGTTGCCTTCTTGAAAACCAGTAAAATGTGACAATTCGGCTGGAATTTGCAACTTGCAAGGGACACATATATCACAACCAATGTGAAGTACAGAACTAAAACCACTAGGACTCGTACAGAAACAAGGCTTGTGTCGAAAATTAACACCGATTGCTCACAGTCAAGACCAATATAGGAAGCCTCTTTCCTGCCAGTGCTGCACTGTTCATAAGATGTTCTTCATCTTCATCACAAATATTCGGACAGATCTGCTTGGTCTTCCAAATCCCAAATAACAACTTTACCGTCCAATCCTGTTATTCCAAGGCATAGGGTTAATAACGAAAAAGCCTTTCCAACAATAATTTGCGCAACAAATATGAAAATGGAGTTTTTTGTTTTTGTTTTTGTTTTGGTTTTTTTAAAAAACTAACCTGAAGTGCTAAAGCGCTTGCCTGTAGATATCCCAGGCTGTCCAAGAGAAACCATGCAACTACAATAACCAAAAAAACGGAATCATTTATCTGGTTTTACCATAGTTTAACATGGATAAATACTCACAAAGTGCTCACAGTTCTCATGGTAAATGATAATGGCAACGGAAGCTTAAATTAGTTTCGAATTACTTGCATACTTTATGCAATTCTCGTGAATGCCATCACGTGATCTTGAATGTTCAACTCCATCATTATTCATGCCATGCTTAGGTTGTCCGTAGAGCTTCCCAAATGCTTCAGAAAACTACAAGGAAAGAGAAAAATCAAAGAGGAGAGGCCTAAGACAAGCAGATTACACATGAAAAGCCAAGGATTGCATAATCATAGCACAGTGGCAGTAGCATCAAAGGCAATGATCATATCCCATAAATTCAAACTTCAATCTCTATTCCAGGCCATGAGGCAGGGGCCCTAAACCTAGTAAATTGGTTCTGATCCTTGACCGAACCTGCCTGCTTAGAAGGTTTCACCTTTAAGCTTTTTGGGAAGGTGGATAGTAATATTAGGTTTTTTTTTTTTTTAAGTGGTAACAAGATAATAATCTTAATAGGAATCAGCAACAGGCTTATCATTAGTGTATATAAGCACTTCGCTTAAAAACTTTTAGGGATAAATGCATAAACAATGTCAGACAAGCAAACATAAAAATGAAATAAACATGTCTTTACTTACTTGCGAACCGTATCTTGAACCTGAAGATGTTTTCCTTTCACCCAAGAATCTGATGAAACTCCTAGGGAGAGAAGCACAGAGAATCACTTCAGAAGAATAGACTCACCATATATTTACTTATACTCATCTCATGAAACGTAGCAAAAAGCAGATAATAACTTTTACTCACCAAACTCCTTGTTTATCTGCTGCAAAAACCATTGGGTTGCAGTCGAATCCAGCACCTATCACCAGTCTTTCAGAGACAAATATAACCTGAAAAGATATGTTGGCCGGTGGTATACAGATAATAGCAAATCAGTGGAATATGCCAAGAAGATCCTTAATCTAAAATGTTAGCTAGAGTGGATGCTGACCCACATCACGGAGAGGCAAGTCACGGAGTGCAATATTTTGTGCCAAAGGAGATGGTCCAACATCGTCGACAAAGTAAATCATCGAGTTATGGCCTGTGCAGTATCACAAGACACATAAGCTGAACATTATCAATCAACTCCTAATAAGAGGATAGTAAACTCTTATCCTTTTCAAAGTTCTTATCTTCCTTATACACTGAGACATACAAAGCCAGTGTGACAATGAATGAGCAAAAACTATTAAAACAAAGTTATTGACCACAATAAATACCTGAAGAAACTTACTTTTCTGTTTTACGTCATGTCAAATGAAATGTGCCAAAAACCAGAGAAAGATTTTTATGATGCAAATGATAACTTTGATCAAGGCTTTCACTAAATGACGGCTAATTTAACAGAAGTGTGAACACTGGGGATGTCTCATGCTGGAAATTTAAATAGTACGTCTACGTCGAAGATCTTTGGTTATATAAAAGGTGCAAAAGACAGATTTCTCTGACCTACATATGCTAAGGTATTGCCACTTGGTGACCATTTCACGCCAAAAGCCCAAGAAAATGAGAGATCAAGCTGAATAATTTGCTGTTTCATTAATAAACAGAAGATAATCAGATCAGCTGACTCCAACCAGTAATAAAATAAATAAGCTGGATATGTTTAGTTTTAAAAAAAAAAAAAAAAAAAACACTCCATAACTAAAAACTAATAATGGCACAAAAATTTAAATATACTTATTTCAGTTTCTAGAAGGAACGATACTGAACCTCTCCAAACTTTGAATCCGAAGAAGGGCCTGCTCTTGAATCCCTGACACAATTCCATAGAGAAGCCACCACTAAGATATAGCACAAATAGCATTAAAGAAGAGAGGGGAAAAGAAAAGTAACTAACTAAAAAACTAAGGCTTACGAATCATATTAAACATACTTTGCATCGACACCTTTAATGAAAGTGGAAAAAACCCGGCATTTTCCATCTGTAGATGTTGTAGCAAGAAGAATCTGCAGTTACCCAGATTATCCATTAAACAAGTAAATCATGTTCATTTTGGCAAAAGTAAAATCATTTGACTAACAAGCAACATTTGTCAAGCAACTAAATTTAAATTAATGGGAAGTGATAGAGCACAAAGGTACATTATTGGGGTGCCAAGCAACACTTGTCACAGAAGAGTCATGTCTTTTCCTGATAAGTTTACTGACCCACCTGTGAAAGGGTACATCGAGAATGTAAAATTAATCATTTCACTACTGAAAAAAAAAATAATGCAAATGGAAGAATGATGAAGTTTATTAAACTGTAAGCACTTGAAAAAAAAAATACTACACAAGTTACCAATTGTTCTCTTGCTCATAGTAGCATATGCAAACAGTTTTGGCCCCACTGCCAACAGCAAACTTGTTTTCTGGGGCATTGAAAAGGTGCATTTGTTAAAGTTGCAGGATAACCAAACACAGGTGCGCATATTTTCCAATGAAATATGTGACATCCAAGAACATGTCATGAGTACTAGGCATCATAGGTACAAAATATAAAAGAAAAAAAGAATTAAATTTAACAAAAAGGACAGAAAACATTCATACCTTTTGGACTCCATTTAACACAAAGTGCAGCACGATTTAGCCTAAGAATTACAAGGGTGGGTACCCACTCTGGTCCTTCTAGGTTCCAGACATAACTAGCAAAGGAACGCACGGATGAGTAATACGGGAAAGACATAATATCTGCGTGTAGCTTTGAGGGAGAGATTATATATGAAAAAACCACGAGAAATTATAAAAGAATTCAACATTTCAATAAAAAATCAATGAGTTCCAAGATTCATAAGCGAAAATATTTCAGATCCCAAATATCACAAATTATAGAGATACTCACGAATTCCGATCATGAGACGCGGTAACAATTCTGTTTGACCTTGGACTCCAGTCTACTCCAGAAACAATTTGATCATGCTGCAACAGTTCAATGGAAGAACTGCTAACATCAGTTATGTAGTTCCTTGACCAAAATCAAGAATAACATGAATTTCCCCAAAGTGATTACTAATCTAGAAAACATGAGGCAAAATTTCATTAAATGCAAAAACCTTAAGATAAATGCCATTAAATTCGACCAATCAAAATGGAGATTAAAAACCTTCCAAAATTAAGAATAACGTGAATTTCCCACAAAGTGATTACTAATCTAGAAAACAAAGCATAAGCCAAAATTTAATCCAATGCAAAGACCTTAAGATAAACACTATTAAAATTCAACCAATCAAAATGGAGGTTCAAAAACATGTTCTTCCAAAAAGCAAGATATGAAAATCACAAGAAAAAATAAAACTATAAAAAGAATCATTCCCATATGGCATGCTTCACAACAGATATTTTCTTTGCTCTGAAAGCCATGACTTCCTCCGTCTAGGTAGGAAGTTGGAAAACCAACAAAAATAGAATTCCCTTACATACATAAGGAAAATCTATTTTTGTTGGGTTGCAAGCATGCGTACACACATATATGCAGCTTGATTGCAGACTAAAGAAATATATATATTTTTCTTTTTGGATCTTCTTGACATCTTAAGTTAACCACACACACACACACAGATTGACTGTAGACTAAATTTCTGTGTAATATAAAATTGAAGGAGAGGATCCATTTTCTTGACATCTCAAATTAAACACACACACATACAGATTGATTGAAAACTAAAGAATAAATTTTTTGCAATATAGAATTGAAGAAGAGGGTCCATTTTCTTAACATCTTAAGCTAGAGGTATATATATCTTCGAACAACCAAACTGCTAAGTGCTAACATTATGTCACAATCTGGATTCTACTTCCTAATAGTTGAGGAATACATGAGTATCTGAAGGAAGCATGTATGCCAAACACCCAAAACTTGAACATTATGTCATTCTACGTCCCTAGAGCTAGCGTTGCTCTTCTAACATACAATAGCATCCATTAATAATCCACAACTTCAAACACAGCAAAAGTTAAAATGTCTTGCACAATAAAAGTGCATTTCCTTGAATTCATATCAAAGAAATGACATAGATTATAACGTACTCCTATAGCTTTTCTTCACAATTCGAGTTCAACAGCCTTCTCCTCTAATCAATATGAAGTATATACAAAGTACCTTTTGAAGAACATGCAACCTCTCCCATTTGTCTTCCAAAAGTCTATAGATATGTACTTCATTATTGTTCGGACATAAAGCAATCACTGCAAAAGATACCAAAAGAATGTTACAACATTTCAAAGGGAAGCCTATAATATCATAGTTTACAGAATAGAATACACCATTGCAGCTTATACCAGTTGAACTTGGTTCAATTTTACAGGCTACAAAGAATATAAATACTAAAAGTATGATTATTTCTCCGTTCACCAAAACCAGAATCTTCTAAAAATTGTTTATCCGACCACATTATGTATCTAATCAGAAAGGGAAGAAAAAGGAAATTTCCTTGGTGACCCAGTTCATTCCTTTACTTCTGAATTGAGTAGAAAAAGTGAACAATTTAGATTAGGCAAAACATCGAAGTGTGAACAAGATGAACACGAATCGAAATACTACTTTCGTTGCAAAAGGAAGCACCAACAAAGTAGTGGGGAAAAAACAAAAACTTGACACATCAATTGAACCTAAAAAACGTCGCCATTCCATTCCGTCCAAAATTTGTGCTTTTTTACTTCTCTGTTCTTTCCGAAAAGTAAATGCCACAAAATCTTTGGCCACCAAAAAAAAAAAAGGAAAGAAAAAGTTTACAGCCTAATTCTGATTGCCCTATCTTGCTTTCCCACATTTTCTCAGCGACCAAAATTATCGAAAATTGATGAGATAAGAGAGAGAGATTTGAGATAGCAGTAGAATCACTAGATTGTTCTGGGCTCCAAGCGTGGCAAGTGATGCACTGAGCAAACTGGTGGACTGTGATCGCCGCCATCTCTCTCTCTGTGTCTTTTCTTCCTCTGAGCTCAATTGTCCGAGAACTTGATTTTCCTCGTTCTTAGGATTTGTCGGAGAATTTTTGAGCGAAGAACAGAAGTAGAACGAAGAATGGAGATCTGGGACCTAAATTCAGATCCGAAAACAGGAGAAAGTCACCGTTCAGTTACTTGAATGGTTGTTTGCAGTGTTATCCCTTAAACTTTTCAGGATTGCAAATTAAAACTTATGGTAAATTTGAAAAAATGTTAAAAAATAAATAAAATTAAGTAAATGACTCTTTTTTTTAATACAAAAAAAAGACTTTTTTTTAAGTAACGAAATTGTTTCAGTTTTTTTCAAAGAAAAGAGAAAAATGACTGTATCGAATAGAGAAAACTAACCAAGGTGGAAATAAAAAAAAAAAAACTAGAACTATTTTAATGTACAAAAAGTTAGTTTTTTTATGCCCTAAAACCCAAAAAAAAAAAAAAAGATCATTGACCGAATTAAATTTTTTGAAAAAGTTGTTTTTAAAAAAACCCCTAAAACTTATGCTAAAAGTTTAACGAGTATACCCTTAAATTCTTTTTTTTTTTAACTTGTTGATATTTTTCGCAAAGTCAAAGCCCAACTTACATCCTGTGATATGGGATCTTTAGTGGGTTATGGTTTAAAAGGCCAACAAACATAAATAGGTCATTTGAGATTAGATTTTAGGACGTTATATAAAATGCCAGATTTGTTAAATATTTTTAAGCAAATACCAGATTTTAAAAAAATTGAAAAAAATTCATGTTTTGAAGTTGCAATACCAAACATTCCAATTTTATCCCTCCTTTTCTCAAATCGGACAAAAAAAAAACGCTCCTCTATCAACCCTGATCATCGCCAACCATTACCACCTCAGGCACGTCCACCAACACCTCCCAATCCATCATAATTAGACATTGGCGATCTAAAAAACTCCACAATCAACAAACTCCAACAATGCTTGATCTAAAAAATTCCACAAACGACGGACTCCAACGACGCTTGCTTAGGTGGATCGACAAGGGGTTCCTTTGTGGTTCGTGTGAGTGGCTATTTTTCGACCTTTGATGACGATGAAAATCAACCAATGCTATTCTCCCATGACAGATCGGGCCGGCGTTCTTCCCTGTGATAGATTCACTCGATGCTATTCTCCTTGACAGATCTAGCGCAACAACTCCTATACGGCAGATCCAACATTACAGCTTCAGTCTCATCCTTGCAATGTTGTCATCGCCGTCAACCTCACATCATCGTTTTCTACCATGATAGATCCGAAACTCTTCTCCCACGATAGCTCTAATCGACCCTACAACATTGTCACCATCATCGGCCTTGTGTTTATCTCTCTTCTCCTACAACAACTCTAGCAACACAATCTTCTCCAGCGTGATGATTCTCTAGTACGACCATCTTCTCCAACGATGGGAAATGAGAGATGAGAGAGGAGGATAGGAGAGAGAAAATATAGAGAGGATAGAAAATAGATAGAATTGGATATTTGATTTTTTTTTTTTGACAATTAATATTTAAATAAATGACATTTATTTTAATTATTTTCAAATATGATATTTGCTATGAACTATTTTAATAAATCTAACATTTCCCTTATTCTCTCTTAGATTTTTGACTCACTTGGGAGGTCTTAAATCTAATTAAAATTAGAACAAAATAGGTATGGAGGAAAATAAAATAAAAACTTATCCATAAGCCTTAGCCTAATCCTAAAAAAAAAAAAAAAAAAAAGCCAGTTAAATTATCCTAGCCCAGTCAACCCACTTAATCAAACAGCATCTTCAGCCCAACCAAACCACTGGAATTAACAAGTCCACCTGCGCTAAGTAGTCCATCCGGACCTAGTCAACATGTCTTTACCACACCAAACCAAAACTTTCTTTTCCCGATTAGCCAAGTCAAATCTGAAGCATTGTTCTTAGGTTTGAACCTTATACAAAAAAAGGCAAAGCATTAACTAAAACCATGGAAAGCCCGTTGGTAGGCCTCTTGAAACAAAATGGTAGAGCGGTTGAAGGCTAGAGAGAGATGTCAACTCAGCTTCCAATGTCTGACCTGACCTGACCTATTTGAATTTTGGACGGAGATTTTCCCTCCTTTTAGATTGCCATTTCAAGCGTCCATCAGAAATCTGTTGTAAACACCCTTCAACTAAGAACCCTATATAGTAAGGTTCTCAATCAAGCCCAAAAACCAGAGGATAATAAAGGGCTCCCTTTTAGCCTAATAAATACCTAATCATCCAGCCACCACCCACAATGTTAGCACCACCCATAACATTCACACACCATTTTCGTCACCCACCAATTCTTTTCTTTATCTCTCCTCCGAACATCTTCTCACCAAAACACTAGGAATACAACCACCACTTAGTTTTTCTAGGGGGAACCATCACTAGAGGAAATCCCACCAAACGAATGACAAACAACTGCCACCCAAAGAACACCAATAACCACCACACTCTGGCTAGAAGTCAACTTCACTCCCTCAAGATGACCTCGCCTGAACCAACCCTAAACTAGATTCACTTTTTGAAGAAACTAGAAATTCCTTAAAAATTGCCTCTCATGAAGCACTATTAGAAAACCATCAACCCTTTTAACCACATAGCTGAACCCAACATAGATATTCAAACAAACAAAACAAAAAATTCTCTACAAACTATTTACTTTCCTTTCCTACGCCATTGCTTCAACTAAAGATTGTCTTTTGGTCTTCATCTTCAATAAAGCGGAGCCAAACTTGCAACGAGTCTCACCCTCAATCGTTGACCGTCCTTGAGACTACTTGGGTCTAGCACTAGCTAGATGGGGCCAACATCAACACTTGTCAAGATATCCATTTTGGCCACTCCCAACAATGGAACCATCTACTGTGGATTTGATGGATCGCCAACACCTAAAGTACTACACCTAGCACCTAACAAGTGACCACCTTGACCCAATCAACAGAGCCTAGAAAGCCCACGCCATCCACATCTGCAAGTACTCTGCAAAAGAGCCTCAATAGAACTTAAATTCAAAATTCCTATCAAATTTACTTCCATGATAGTTTTCAACCACAAAATAAGGGAAGTTATCAATTTAAAGTTATTTGCTAAGAATTTCAAATATATAAATTAATTGATTGTGAAAAATTAGTATTTTATTGATACGTGACGAGTTTGAGGGGAATTACTCAGGGCAGCCTTACTTTATTTATGCTTTTTGATTTTTTGTTTTTGTTTTTTTATTTTTTTTTTGTTTTTGTTTTTGTTTTTTTTTTTTTTATTTTGCAATTCAATGTGGTGGTTAGGAGTGTTTGTTGGCCTAAAATTGACATTTTTTGGTCGGTCACTAAAAATAAAACTAGTTAGGTCTCTGAATTTTAGAACACCAACTACTTGACCAAAAAGAATCACAAAAAAATCGTCAATTTAATATGTTCAATTTTATTCAATTTTCCATTAACTGGAGAAGAGTGATAGAGGAATGAGAGCGGTGTTGACGGCAACTAGGGGTGAGAAAGCAGAGGAGGTGGCAATGAGAGTAAAGGGGAGGAAGGCTAAAGACCAAGGTGGTATGGTGGAACCAACTAGGGTTTTAACAAACGTGAAGCTTTTTTTTTTTTTTAACCAGGGCATGAAATATACCAATATTTTGAACTAAAATAAATGCAAATCTCTTTAAAAATATTTGGAGGAAAGAGGGATTTAGCGAAAATAAAAGACTAATTAAAAAGGAAAGAGAGAAAGAATTTTTTTAAAAAAAACTACAACAAATAAGTCAACTTCAAAGTTGTTTAAAAATAAATAGCATAATTTAAAACATGATTCAATAATAGGCTAATTAGGAATTAATTTTACGTTTTAACTTCTACCTCTATCAACCCTCCTATCTCTTTCTTTTTCTTTTGCCTTTGTCTGATAGTTGCTAGACATCGGTGCAGTTGTGACTCGCCATTGATAACAAGTTGCTAGATTGACACATCTAGGCTTTGTCATGACTGCATTTTGTTCTCTGACATTAACTCAATTAACAACAAGAGTCGCAAGACTAGATATCGCACTGCAGTTGCTGTAACACCCGAGAATTTCAAATGCATTAAGTTAAGGATTATATTAAGACAAAAATACAGTTTAAGAAAAAATACTGTATAATAACATAAAATTATACAGTATTAGAATAACGAAGCATAATGAAATACACTGATAGAGTTACGCAGCATGAAAAATTATACTACAAAAGTAATGCAGTGTAGAAATTAGACTATTTAAGGACAAACAGTACATAAATTGGATTGTTTAAGTTGAAGCAGTATAGAAATAATACTGCTTGGAGAATATAGATGAATAAGGAATGTTGTAGCAGTACAGAAAATATACCGATAGTATAAGAAAAATACTGTCAGTATAAATTTAGACTGTACAAACTTAGATAATATTAGAATTATATTATGTGATTGATGAAAATAAGTATGAGAGGTTATAGAACCTCATGAACTGTATGGAAAAGAATACCTACAGTATAAGAAAAATACTGTCGGTATAAACTTAGACTGCGTAAAAAGTTTGGTGAATACTCAATGGATTTTAATTGGACCACCCCATTCACTAACGTGGCCAAATCACATTTGGCCACCCAAAGTAACCTAATTGATTACCAAGGTGACTCATCATCTTTTTATTAAAAAAAAAAAAGAAAACAAAAAGAAAAAAAAAAGTAAATACATACATGGTATAAGAGACCATTTGGTCTCCAACGTGCAAGAGGAAAGAAAAAGAAAGAAAGAAAGAAAGGAAAAGGAAAGAAGAAAGAAATAAATAAATAAAGGAAGAAAAAAAAAAAGGGCTTCATTTTCTTCCTTCAAATTTGCCACCCCCAAATAAATTCTTTCTCAAAAATTTTGATGGATACAAGCCTCCAAATCAAGCTTAAGGCAAGCCCTAATGTTTTGGTGCAAAGTTTTGCAAATTTTGGAAGTAAATTTCTAAACTTTTTCTAAGGATTTTAGTGATTTTTATTCAAGATTATGGATGGGCCTTGATTGAGTTTTGTCGTGGTTTTGAGAAAAAGGCATGACAAAGTTTTGAGCTTGGCAAAGGAGGACAAAAAGGTTGGCAAAGTTTAGGTAAATTTCTAAACTTTTTATTTAAAATTGACATGCATACCATGTGTTTGATAAAATAATTTTAGTCTATGGCATGTAAATGGACAATATGGAATGATTGTTTTTTGTTATATGTTGATGGTGATGATGATGGAAAGAAGAAAGTAAGGGTTTTAGTGAAATTTCAAAAGGGACTAAATTGCAAAGAAAAAGGGTATTCTTGGCAGATTTGAAAATCAGCCAAAAAGTCCCCCTAAATATTAGAATTTCAAAAAAGTTACAACACGAAAGTTGTAGAACTCGTCGAAACTATTAGAGTAATATGGACATTTTTCCAAAATTCTGCCTGGTTTAGAAGTTATGAATTTTGCGAAATTTTAGGCACAAAATTTCAAGAAATGAAAACGTTATGAAAAGTTTAGAATTCAACCATGGTGCTTTTGTAAGTTTTATTTCTTGCGAGAAACTAAGCATTTTGGTATAAAGTTGTCATCTTTGGTTTCAAGGGTAAAAATGTAAATATTTTTGTGTTTCGGGCCAAAACCATAAATTGTGTGAAAACTAAATTTTCACTAGAGAACATTGGTTTTCTCCACTGCCGTAGGCAGTAAGTATCATAGATGCTAAGTTTTTAATAAATTAAACTTCGTTAAGGAAATAATAAAAGAAAAAGAAATTAAAGGCAAAACGGTCATTTTATGAAAATGGCCAAAACGGACCCGAAACGCTCGATATTGAAAAAAAGTTCCTTGGCGGCAATTTTTTCATAATATGTAAGTAATGAAATCTTAAAGTTACGCAATGGGTTTTATAGAGTTACGAAGTTGACGAAAAATCCGTTAGGGGTAAAGTTATCATTTTTAAGAAAACGACTAGAACAGAGTCGAACACTCTAATTTAGCATAACATTCTTAGACGAAAAATGTTTTGTAATACGTTAAGTAACGAACCATCACATGAGACGAAAAATTTAATAAAGGATGTTCAAGCAGAAAGAATGATAACCCAATGGGTTACAAAATTTAGTAAAGAGAAGCATAAACCGACAGTATACCAGGTTATGAAAAAAGAAGAAGAAGAAAAAATGAATGTTTAGTGTTTAAGTTTTATTATCAATCGAGTAGATTGATAAAAAGAAAGTTAATTAATGAGTTGGCTGTCGTTTGATTAGGACACAAGAGGCCGACTAATGAAAGGAAAAGGAACGGAATAGAGAACACTGGAACATAGTCCGGGTAAGTTTAAACTTCACCTACAGCATGAAATAAATGATTTTTAAATATTTATGTATACGTTTATAAATGAGTTTGCAAGTATTATGTAAGTTTCTTTTAAAGTATGTTTGCATGTATTATGCAAAAAGTTTTAAAGATTCAAAGCAATAAATTTGCAACTGTATGTTTAAAGTCTATTTGCATATTGATATGCATAATGTTTTTAAAAGTCACATTATAATTTTCAAAGTATTTAAAGTATGTTTTGTATTTTGATAATGCATAACGTTTTATAGTTTAAGTTATAAGTTTTATGAGACATTTGTTATACAAAAAGTTGTATTTGTTATGCGATAAGTTTCATAATAAAAGTTATGATTGGCAAAATGTGTTTGCGTTTTATGTTGCATTTGTTATGTAATAAGTTGCATTCGTTATGCGAATAGGTTTTAGAGTATGAGATATGATTTGCAAAGGTGTTTGCATATGATGTGTTAGTATTTGTTATACTCATTAACGTTAAAAAAAAGGTAGAGCACAGACGATAAAAGAAAGCATCATACCAGCCTCTTTGTTGTGAGGTATTAAAAGTAAAATTAAAATTTGACCTCCTAGATGTGAGGTACATGACCTCGGTGATCGATGGTCTCAAGTCTTCTATAAGGGAAGCATCATGTTTATAATCTCATGATTGATGATGTTGGTACGAACACTAAAGTAAGATAATGAAAGTTAAGGAATAAGGATAGAAAGTTAAAGTAAGATACGGAAAGATTAGGAACAAGGATGGAAAGTTAAAGTAAGATAAGAAAAGTTAAGGAACAAGAATAGAAAGTTAAAGTAAGAAAAGAATGTTCATAAAATGCTCATAATTGAAGTTCATAATTGAGCATATATAGAAATATGCATTTTGATTTTTCTTGTTTTCCTTGTTATAAAACATTTATATGCTATGGAAAACATTCTGAGGAATGTTTTATACTAAGTGTTTATGAAAACATAAATGATGTTTATGAAGAGTAATCTGAGGATTGTTTTATGTTAAATATTTTATGAAAACGTTTATGAAAAACATTTTAGAAATGTTTTATAAAAAATATTTAAGAACAATGTTTATGAAAAATGTTTCAAGAGAAAGGTTTTTATGAGAAAAGTTTTTAAAGCATGTTTCAATGATTTGTGAGATTACGTTTGAACTTATTGAGCGTAAGCTCATAAAAAGTTTCTTCATGCTGTAGGTAGTTTTATGGGCGATCAGTATGACCTGTTAGAAGAGCTAGATGCTACAAAGGGCAGATGCAAAGATTTGGGTATGATACCACCACAGTAAGTTTTCGCTGTACAAAGAAAATGTTTTTCCACTATTTAAAAAAATGTTTTCAAGGTTTTACGATATATTTTACGAAATGTTTTATATTATCATAAAATTAAATTTAAGTACGTTGTAGTAAATGGTTCTTATTAAGTTTTAAGAAACGATTTGAAATGGTTTTAAAGTCAAGTGTTGAGCGAATTTTCAACTTAAATAGCGACAGAAATCGCAATAGTTTTTAAAGAACGTTTTTAAGGATGATGATGTAAAAAAAAAATTCAATATTTTTCTTACTAAGTAAGTAAGATTAATGTTCAAGTATAGATGTTTAAAAAAGTTAAGCGACTGCTCAAAGAGGCGGGTCGTCACAGTTGCATCTTCTTTTTTGTCGACGACAAAATAAGGATCTGGTTGTGTGAAATATTCTCGTCACTCTCGATCGCCAAAAGCCTAATGATTATCGCATCGTTTGTTCCTTGTGGCAAGGGAGAAGAGGAGGAGAAAGGGGTGAGAGGAGAGATAATATGTGCTAGGATATTTTCGGTGAGATGAATATGATGAGAGTGTTTTTGAAATTTTACTAAAGCTTAATTATAAATATTTAAAATTGTGACGTATTAATTAGAACTATCAAAATTTGGCCTATTAATTTTATCTATATCTTTTTTCCCTTCCAAAGACTAAGCTTGTAAAAAAGTCTAGTTTACCTTTTAAAGTATAGACTTCAAAAACAAAATGAATATATATATATATATATATATATATATAACTTTTTCTTTAAATTATGATTAAGGGTACCCTTAGAACAAAAATTATGATTTTTGCTGGCATGAGGTGCTCGCATGGATGCCAAATGACTATATACTTGGATCCTATTTGTAACCTATGGTTTTTTAATATGAGAAAGGAGGAGAAAATAAACCGAGTTGGGTTAGATTCAAATCTTTTGTCTAATTTTAATGTCCTAAATTGTCTCTAATAAGTAATATTATAACATATCATTTAAAAAAGGGTATTTGGTACTACTACCTCACGCTTGTTGTACATTTACAATTTGCTCCTATACTTTTAATTTTTTTAAGTTGTCTTTTAAACTTATAAATATGTAGCAAATCACCTCCCACTAATATTGATTTTAGTTTTTTTGACTAAATTTGACATATAATTTAGACAAGAATAATTGCTTATCGACAAAATGGTCATTTGTATTATTTTTGACCCAAATTTATTGTAATCAATATATTTAATTAAGTTTTTATCAAAATAAAAAATTTTGAATTTAACTTTATTTTAAATTCAAATTTGGGTTAACATTTATATGAAAACCTTTTTATTTTAATTGACAATCCATGTAAAAATCACATGTTAACTTTAGTTAAAAAAATTGAAATTGTTATCAATAGAAGGTAACTTGCCAAAATAACTTTAGTTAAAAAAATTAAAATTGCTATTACTAGAAGATAATTTGTCAAAATTAAAAGTTCAGAAACATTGTAAATATACAACAAAGCAATAATGCTAAATACCCTCAAAAAAAATTGAAACAACAACAAATTGACTTTTACAAACTTTTTATTAAATGACATATTACAACACACCAAAAATTGGACATGTTGAATCCAAGTCGGGCATTTCAAATTCGCCATAAAGTCAGTTTTTACATGTCAAAGAAATATCCCCTAATTTCTGTCAATTTTCCTCGCATAGTTATAAGCTTAAATACCTTTTTTTCTCCTCCTATATAGTTTTTGCCCAAATTTTTTCTTACCACTTTCTCTCTCTTACCAAACACAGCTTTAGCGTCTCTCATGAACACTTTCATCAATAATACATCTCATGCATCACTGAGAAAATTCAACTAGGTCGCTTTCTTTCGTCACTCGTAAAGAGGGCATCCGTTGCCATATATTTTTTATGGGATTTGCAGAATTCTGCTATATGATTCATTATCGTCATTTCATGGAACTGCTAGAATACAATCATTCAGGGGTGGAAAAAGGTTATACCGAACAAAACGAAAATGAGATAAACCATAAACTGTCGAAAACAATAATGAATAACAAGGAAACTCCCACTAGGATTTGTTGTGCACAAGACATTCCATTTTCATCGTTACTCAAACATTGATAGTAATATATAGAGATTCACCGAACAGGTACATTGGCTAGCATGACAATTATCAGTAATATGCTTTCCGTGGGTTGCCCTGCAAGAATAAAACACAATAAAAACAAGTGAAATAAAGGGCGTTACAACATGAGCATGATAAGATGAACAAAGTGAACCAGAACTGTATTGTGAACTTTAAACATAGCATAGTGAAGGAAAGCAATGATTGCAGTACCAGAGGATTGGGTCGGTGACGATAACCGAGCATCATCCGCTTTTTATACTGCTCATATATGTCATCATCAGGAAGTACCTCCCCAGGATTGTTAGCACCAACACCCAAATTGTTTGTCTTGACATTGCCTGCCATAATTGGATTTGCAATGCCAGTTTTGGAGCTTCCTAGGCCCTCACCTGCAGGCAATTAACCTGATTGTTATAATATATATCCTCAAGAAGAAAGCAATGGGCACTAAATAGCAGTTCCAAAACTGATTTCGGAAATGAACTTTTATCAGGATCTAATTTCAGACGAATTCTTCATTTTATTATCAGAAAAAAAAAAAAAAAAAGGTGCTGAAGTTTTGAAAACTGATTTCCAAAAAAACATTGTAAGTCAGAAACTAAACTTTGCATGAGAGGGGGGAAAAAGAGATAGAAGAGAGAGAACCTTCTCTCCAACCCATTTTGGATAAGAGTTTATGACCCACATTATCAGCCTGGATTTTTGACTTCTCTACCGCTTCTTTTGCAGCTTTCTGTGCAGATGCATCATTGCAGGAAGCCATAAACTTCTCCAGCTCCTCTGATGGAATGTAATCACCCATGTGGTGGCCTCTCTTACCCGATGCTGCTTTGCCAAAGTGATTGAACAAAAAAGAGAGGAAAAAAAAAATCTTAAAATTCCAGAAAACAATGCACTGGAAGAGTCGTCTGTCTTTGCAAAAAGTAATTAGTTCGGTACAAATGCCAACATAAAACATTCCAAGGAACGAGACGAAACATTGATTTTTACTAAGAATTTATTACAGACTGACCTTGAAGAGAGGGAGGTGGGGGCATTTCATCTTTTGACTGTTTAGGTTGTCTCCTCCTTTCTTCCTGTGCAGCCTTTTTCATGTAATACTCCATCATTGCTATGGGATCTGCACCTGATGGTGCGCCAGACTCACCTATCAATAACAAATGTGCACAGCACATCCAAGATCAATGGGTATGAGAATCAAGCAGTAAATTTTCATGAATAGAAAATGAGCCAAGACCACCAGTCCAATGGAATGCATAAAAATGAAAATAAGATAAAAAGACATCATTATTCATAAGATTATTGATCTCTCTCTCTCTCTCTCTTTTTGTTTTTTGTTTTTTTTTTAATAATTCCCTGCTGAGAATAAACCAAATGGCAAACATGGCATGCAAGATTACCGGCTCTTCCTGCAGATCCTGTTTGTAATGTACTTGATACCCCAGTGGATTCAAATAAAGCAGAGGCAGGGATCTGATAGCTTGACTGCTGATGAAAAGATCTCTGGCTACCATTTGTGGACTTAGAAGCTGAAGTGCTGGTACCACCTATGAAGAATAGCTCAGATTTTTTGTCAGAAAGAACACTATCTTTAAAGGAAGAAAACAGTTACACATATGTTTAGAGAAGCGAACAAAACAGATTGTGTATATCAACCACCCCCAACAATGGCAAAGCATGCAGAGAATTCACCACCCAGCACAACTTAAAATGCTATGCTCCCAAAGAAAAATATACATATCAAATAAAACTTGTCTATTTTGTAGCATCTGAGACACGATCTATTTAGGACAACAAAATATGAAGCATAGGATGTGCAGTCAAAGAAATATACTGCTTTGAAAGAGATAATCCTTCATATAGTGATAGAAATGTTCCACAAATAACCAATGATGTAGCATATTGTGGGTAATCTAAGTGGACACCTGATTAAAATTCCAGTCAAAAACTTTTACAATGGGTCACAGAACCTGTGAGTCAATTGAACTAGAAGTCATATGCCTAATATCACATTAGTTGAAGCCACACAGAATTTTTCTAAAGTTTATCCTTTATCCACGCTTCCACTAAATGTATTTTAACTACCAAGCTATGGAGTAAAGGACATATTTCCACAACCATAATAGCAGTAGCAGGTGTTTTATCTGTCTCCTCAAGCGAAATATACAAACTTCAAGTAACAGGTAAAATACATATGCTTTACATGCAGCTGAACCACCTTATAAGCTTGGACAAATTTATTCCAAGTCAAGAGAATAAAGATTAAAATTCAAGGACCAACCACTTCGAGATGTTTGGGATTCTGACCAACCACTTTTAGATGTTTGTGATTCTCTGTTTTGTGAAAGGGCCTTTTCTTCTTCAGCAAGCCGATATTCATAGTATTTGTAATCCGCACAACTCTTATTAAATAAAAACCTAATAATAACATAACACACCAAAGATAAAGCATGAGAATTTTCCTGAACGAGATAAGAGGCTCCAGAACATATGAAAGAAAAATATCACAAACACCATATAAGCATGCAAACTGACTCCATCAAATTTGAATAAAAATCAAGATGTCAAAAAAAAAAAAGATGTTCAACCAAGACTTACTGGAAAGGGGTATCTCCAGGATTTTTTTGACGAGTAACATCCTCAAACTGCCTTCCATTTTTAGCCACAAAACTTGCTAATTTGTCAGCAACTATCTTGACTGTAGGATCACTTGGGGGTGGCAGGACTGCATATCACTTATAAAACTGATTAATACCTAGAACATGAACAACGTAATGCAAATTACTCTTGTAGCAGCCGTGCCACATATTCCAATTCTTTCAAGAACATCTCTTTCCACCATGTTGATAGGTACTAAGGTATAAGCTGCATTCATAGACAAGAAATATTCAAGAACGTCTTACCCTCTTCTGCACGCCGGTTTAAGAGTAGAGAAGATAGTTACCAATGTAAGTTTCTTAATAACCCTGTATCTTCTACTTTGTGAAGCGTATACCTCTTAATTTGCTCAAATAAATATACTGGTACGAAGAACTAATACTTAACACGAGAATGCCCCAGAATATCAGAACCACATAATTCATGATGACAAAATTGCACGACATGACAAGCACAGAGAGCCAAGAACAGACTCAAAATGAAACAAAATCCATTCCAGGCACATTGTACAAGTACCATTACCTCCCAATGTGACTTTGGCGATTACTAATCAAATTTCCTCACTTCCTCCAAAAGGATGTATGACAAAGGCCATGAATATCGAATGGGTTTGTTTTGTTTGTTTGCTTTTTTTTTTTTTTCCCTACGAGGAATTTAACTATAAAGTTGGATCTGGAAAAATATCGCAGACACGTCTGTAATCTAGAGTCTAGACTTGTGCAAACTTGATGCATCATGGGAACTCAAACGTTGGTGAGACTAGAAGA
The DNA here is from genome assembly GCA_946598075.1 of Artocarpus hirsutus. Classification (NCBI taxonomy): domain Eukaryota; kingdom Viridiplantae; phylum Streptophyta; class Magnoliopsida; order Rosales; family Moraceae; genus Artocarpus; species Artocarpus hirsutus. Next base: position 57,359 of record CAMOHE010046035.1, read on the forward strand.
CATAACAGAACAATTACAAAATGAAAGCAGCGAGCCCACTGCAACAGTGAAGAGAAATGAAAATAAAAATTTATTGCAGGATCCATGAGGTAAGAGCATATAAAAGAAAGTTGTAATTACCACCATCCAATTGCCCCGATGCCTGCTCATGGTCATCTGGCTGACCTAGCTTTTGTCTTTTTGTTGCTGCATCACCTGAAACATTTCCATCCCCGGTCTCTTCTTCATCCTCATCTGCACCTAACTTAACTGGAGGAGATACAAGCTTTGACTTCTGTTTCAAGCTGAAAGCAAGCTTTCCAGTTGAAACAGCAGGTGTGGTCTTCCGTGTATCATTAGCCTTATGTTCCACGCTGGTTTTATTAATGGTAGGGTTAGGAGTCAAAGTCGCTGATACAACTCTTACTGGTTTAGGCTCCTCTGAAGCAGAACTCTTCTTGTCCTTGTCTTTGTCTTTGTCCTTCTCTTGTTGTAGCTGTTTGAACCTTTCCATGAATGAACCATCATTAACAAAGAGGCTAGGTGGCACTCCTTTGTCCATTGGCAAAGAGCCAAGTGTGCTTATGCTGTTTACAGGAAATCACTGCTCGACAAGCAAGCTTTCAAGCTATTTAGACGATGAAATGATGTTTAATGTCTGATATCTCATTTTATATATTTAGCAGTGTGTCAGACACTGCTTGTGTTATTCAGAGAGAGAGAGAGAGAGAGAGAGAGAGAGAGAGAGAGACACTAGAAAATTGAAATTAATGGAATATAACTATTTACACTTCGTAGTCACTAGCAAATACGAAAATGAACATGGCATGATCCGGACTAGTCTCAGCTCTCAACAACAACACTTCAAACTAGAATCTTCTATGCAATTTCACCGACCTAAAAACAAGGTTTCCTCGGGTTGCAATGGCCCTTGGGGAAAAGAAGAAGAAGAAGAAGAAGAAGAAGAAGAAGAAGAGGAGGAGGAGGAGGACTACAATAATCAAGGATGAAAAAATGGCCCTTGAGAAAAAATCTCATTGCTCTCTTCCTTTCAAAATTTCACCCACCTAAAAACCAGATTTAAGGTTTTAGCACAAGCTCCTACTTCAATATGTTAAAATCATTTTAATCTCTTCATTAAATCTCCCAAAACCAAAGTTAGCAAAATAAAACTACATTCCTATTAAGACACAAAATTATCTAATTACTTTCAGAGAGGATAATTATTACCCATGAGCAAACCCATTAGATTGTAAAAAAAAAAAAAAAAAAACTGATGAATCATTGAATTACATGCAACATCTGCAACATCTATCGTCAAACCATATCATATCACTAATCCCATGAGAAAAACCACCCACATCTAATTCGATCAATTCTAATTAATAATTATCAAAACCGAACTGGAAACCAAACATGTTGTTATCATAATTCGCAGTTAGATAAGATAACCTAACCGCAACCACAACAAATCATAACTGACAAAAAAAAACACACACACACACACACACACAAAAATTGACATTTATTAGCAGCGCATATTAACGCAAAATCAAGCTTCGAAGTGCTCAATTAATCATGAGATTCAAACACAAATTGAACAACAAAAATCATTCCTTGACGAAAACGACAGAGAAAACAGATTATTAAAGCGAAATTAGGGGGGAAAGGTTAGCGAATGTAGACCAACCTGACCAACTATCGACTCGATCACAGAACGTCGAATTCAATCTGCAGTTCGCTTTTTGCCCTAAGGAGTCCAAATCCCTCTCTCTCTCTTCTCTCTCTAGGTGTGTGTTCGGAGAAGGGGGAAAGCGAGACCGCCTGATTATAACGTAGGGTCGGCTAGCCTGGCTTATTTTTCCGCCCCTAAACTGTTTGCGAGCAAAATTAGGTCATACATGGCTTTTATAATGTAATAAATTTTTATTATAGTATATAAAAATTTTATAAGAAATAAGCTAGAACTTAAATTTTAATTAATTTGTCAAATTAGGTCTATAATTTTACCTTTTTCTGTTTTTTATTTGTTTTTTTAAATCTTGTTATTTTGACCCTTAAATTTTTTAATTTGATAAATTTTACTTTAATTCTTTTATTTTGATTATTTTTATTGTTGATATTAAAATTAATAGATGAATTTTAAAATTTCTTAGAAGTAATGTTTGCTTAGAAAAGCCAGTTCTAACCATTTTTTTCTTCGGTTAAAAGCAAAATTATTATTTGGCCTATTACGGTTCAAACAATAAATTGTGATTCAAACTTATTTTATTAGTTCAAACAACTGAAACTAAAATTTTGACAAACTTATCAAACATAAATTTAAAGTATAAATTATGGTTCAAACTCATTTTTTTATTATAGACCAATATTGGTTCTAATCGTTCTCGCAAACAGATGCACATAACCTGTTTGACAAGATAGTTCAAACCAAAAATTTATGATTCAACGTAACAAATTTAGTTTGAACCACAACGGCAAACGTCGTACAGGTTAAAGTGAGGCAATGCAACAATACAGGCGCTAATGACTTTTTTTTGGGTAAAAAAAACTAATTTAATAAACCAATGGCCATGTTTGGTTTCATTTTTAAAACGTCTTTTTTCATTTTCAAAAGCACAAAAAATAAAAATGGTTTGAAAAGAGTGTTTGATTAATAATTTTGAAAATTTGAAAATGAAAACAATTTTTTTCTCTAGAAAAGCCTACTTTTTCAAAAGATTTTGAAGAAAAAAAAAACTTGTTTTCAATTTTTCTTCCTTTCTTTGCAACATAATCAACTAACCTAGCACCCCTTTCTCCTTCTCCTCCTCCCACCCCGTCATCTCTCAGACAAAGCCCACCCACAACCACCGCACCCAACCTCATCAGAGCAGCTTGCTTTGCTAGAGCCCATTCACCGAAGCGCCACCCACTACAGCTCACCGCCCTGTTCGCAACGGGAGGGTAGCTCATGGAGTGGCTATTTGCATCGAATTGGAAGTTGCAACGATCTCTGCACGTGTCGCCATCGATTGGGCAAGGGCCATCGATCTTTGCATTGCGTGGGTCATCGATCTCCGAGAGAAAGCCATTGACACTGCCAGCCCATTTGATTTGTCAGGAAGCCGTCATGCGAGAAGCCCTTTGATCTGCGAGGATGCCATTGATGCTAGAGGCCTTTCGATCTATGAGAATATTGTTGACACCAAAGCGCCTTTGATCCACTACAAGGCCATCAAGGGGTGGGGCTGGGTCTATCGAGTTCGTCATCACAGCTTGCGCCATTTTTGGCTCCTGGCCTTACCAGAGCAGAGGAAGAGGAAGACTTCTGCTTTGCTGTCTTAATGATAATAAAAAAAAATTATTAATGTATTAATAATTACTTTTTAAATTAAATTTAGGTTTTATTTATATTAATAATTTTGTTATTAAATAAATATTTGTGTTTAAAAATATACTATTATATATAACCAAACATAATTTTAAAAGCAATTCTAACACATTTGTTCAAACCTTTTTTTATTTTCAAATCTTTTCAAAAATAAAAACTCTACCAATGGGCCATTTTTTTTTTTCTGCCTAGTAATGTGAGAATGAGCCGGCCTAGCCTAGCCTTGCCCATTCTCCTTAGGCCGACGCAGGCTAGGGGCTGGGCCAAGCTAGGCCAGCCCATATTAGAATTATCTTAGCCCAACCCGGCCTAAGGGCCAATTTTACGTGGGCCATGGCGGGCCGTGCCGTGAGCCTTGAATGGGTAGCTCATCTTGGCCAATTATGGGTTTAGATAGGCCAGCTCATCTAAGCATGTAATTTTTAAATTTTTTATTATTTTTTTTATTTTTGAATTTTTAAATAAGTTAACAAATATAAAAGTTTGAATAGTAAAAGGAAATATAAAAAGGGATATTTTATTTACGATTGCCTTATTAAAAACCTTTCCAAGGAAAACTTAGTGGAACAAAACCTTATTTTTATTTTTCAAAAGCAAAGTATGCCTAGAAAAAAAATAAAAAGATGAAAAGAAAAGAAAAAAAAAAGAGCTTGTTAGGCCTATTGTAACGTGATATGTGAGGCTTTGTCTTAGTTTTGCTTCTTAAAAGAAGCAAAGCATGCCTACAAGCAAAAAAAAAAAAAAAAGCTATGATGTGATATGTGAGGCATTTTACTAGAGAATGTCATACTCAGTCATGTTCACCACTGAATGAACATGAAAATATATAAATATATATATATATATATATATGAAATTGGGCCACAATAGGCTTTTGGTGGGCTGGCCCATTGTGGGTCTATATGGGCTTTACATGGGTCGAAATAGGCTGGCCCATTATGGGCCTAAACGGACAAGCCCGGCCCAGCTTGGCACAGGGCCAGTCCGGCTCGGCCTAGCCCAGTCCATGGGTTGACATATGTTGGCCCAGCCCACCTCACTAGTATTTATGAGCCGGGTCGTACCTTAAACAGTATTAGATCATGCCGGCCCGACTCATCATTGTAGCAGGATGGGTCTGGGCCGGCCCACGGGCCCTTGACTATTTGTGAATCTCTATTTCTGCCAGTTTCCAATAAGGTTGTAGGGGTATTTTCGTCCTTTAACTCTTGGTATGTGACTCTGTGAGGTTCCGATTCTCTGTTCTTCGCTTTCATTTTCACTTTTTCATACCCGTCCACTACTTCGCCTCTCTCTCTCTATCTCTTACACGCCGTCCACGCGACTCCGACCACCGCCAGCTCAGGCGCGCCGGTTCTGGAGCTTCCTCCTCTGCGCTTCCGTCCTACTCAAACTGAATTTTGTAAGTTTTTGTCTTTCTTGTTCGATAATTGCTTGAATTTGTTGCTGTTATTTATCTATTTATTTACTGGATTAATGTTGACAATTTAAAGCGTAGGGTCGGCTCGCTTGTTTTTCCAAATAAATAAAATTTCGCCGGTTTTTCTATTTATTTATTTATCTGTTTCTATATATTTTTTCATTTGGGTTCACTTCACCAGTTCATTGTTTTTGTTTTTTTGTTTTTTGTTTTCCTTTGGAGCTTTTAGGGTTTTGGGATTCTGGGAATATAACCCAGTGGATGAGTTTCGTTGTCTGAGCGTTAAGAATAGTAAACGGAGCTGAAAACCTCTCAAAAAATATGGTGAGTTTTGAATTTCGTATGATTTAAGCAATATATATATATATATATATATATGTTGTTAATTGATGTCAGTTAGTTTGCTTAATATTGGGTGTTAAGAAGCTATTATATGTTGGTTTTCTTGTAAATTTGTGTTCCAGTCAGGTAGGAAGGAAACAGTTTTGGACCTTGCCAAGTTCGTGGACAAAGGTGTTCAAGTGAAGCTCACTGGTGGTAGACAAGGTTAGTGTTCTCAGAATTCCTGGTTTATGTTAAACAACTACAAGTAGTTATGAGTTACTTGTATAAACAATAAAACTTGTGCCAACCAAGCCACTGTTAAACATGCTACTTCTCCTAGCTGGAGTTTTGGATTACTGATTATGGGCTTTCTTGGGTGCTGAATGGAATTGGTAATTAGATTCAGGGTATATTGCCCCCAGTGCAGCCTGAACTTTTCCCTATTTAGAATCTAGACATTTAGGACCTTAAATTTGACAAGCTTCGTCAATGCATCCGATTGATTACAATCTAATGGATGGTAATTAGGTCCCAATGCCGAAATTAAGAAAATTAAGGGTCCAATGTGCCAACCCAATAAAAGTTTTGGGTGCATTTTGCACGACATGCTTTCAAATTTAGCGTTCCGTTTTTCAAAACTGAAAGTTTGGGTTCAAGTTGCCAAACACTAATAAGTTTAGGGTGTCCCAGGGCCAAAAAAGAGGAGAAAAAAAATCCCTTAGGCTAAACATTTTGTTAAAGACTTTTTTTTTTGGGGAGACAAAATCCAATTGCTAGAAAATGTAGATGGTCATGCTTTTTGTTGTATCCTTATATTAGGAAGTCAATTTTGTCTATTTTGCTTTTGCACCAACACCAACAAGGCTGCTGCTACATAATGGGCAAGGATATCTCCGCTTATCCTGCTTCTTTTGCTTCCAATCTCACCAGAGATATAGTCATTTAATGATTAAGAAAGGGAAGAATGTCGTGTTGTATATGATTGAATCCTTATTGTTTGTGCTTAAGCTACATGAGTTAATTTCTTTGCTTTTTCATTTTGAATATGTGATTAGATATTCTTTTGCCTGTGACTTGTTAACAGTGATGGGGACTCTAAAAGGATATGATCAGCTGTTGAACCTTGTTTTGGACGAAGCAGTAGAGTTTCTTAGAGGTAAGTGCTTCAGAGCATGTTGGCCCGACTCTGTTTATAGTCATGTGTGTTTATGTATATGGGCCCGTTTGGTAGAGTTTTTGTTTGTGCTTTTAGGCTAAAGATATTTCCAAGAGTGCTTAAACGGATCAAAATGGTTTTATTAGTGTTTAACAAGTAATAGAGATGTTATATTGAAGTTTGCAATGTCTTATTAAGACTCTGGTATAAGTTTCAAAGTCTATTTCAAGAGTGCTTTTTTGAGAAGACAAATTTTGTGACTTTGAGTGGAAGCTCTTCTAGATAGCCAAAACACTTCTAACAGATCATTTAAACATTTTCAAAAGCAGCTTTTGGACCCCGAAAGTCAAAAGTAGCTTCTAAGAAGCCCTCTCAAAAAGGCCCTTTGTCACTTCTACTACACATATTTCGTTTAGTTCATGTGAGTTGTGCATATCTGTTTGTATGATTGTTACAATCAAACTAGTTGAATGAATCTGCTGCAAATAGGCTCTAGAAAAATGTTTCTTTTTCGTCGGGCCAATATGCCAAGGAAAGCGTATTCCATGATAGGGTAGGCATCATCACTCACCTTGGATAATTTTCCCAAGTCTGGTTGCGAAGTAATCTGCTGAACAGCAATTTGAACTGGCCTACGACAATTTAGCATTTGAACAATCTAGTATTAACATGGTTGACTTCTTCCAAATCTAGTTTTGAACAATCTATACGACAATTTAGAATTTGCTTTTGCTTGAGTTGACATTTTTAAGATTCATAATTTTAGGCTTCCATTGACTGTTATTTATTTTGAGGGATTTTTTATTTCTTTCAATTTTCATGGTGAATGATAGAACTTCTAATGGTACTAGATTCCATGCTAACGTGAAAATGTTCTCATGTTTTCAGATCCAGATGATCCGTTGAAGACTACTGATCAGACTAGGCGCCTTGGTCTTATAGTATGTATTCTACTTGTGTACATCTGCGTCTTTAATTCAATTGCTTATAAAGATTGAGCATCTAGATTGCTTACGAGTTGTGATAATATTAAAATACTGCAGGTCTGCAGGGGAACTGCAGTCATGCTTGTGTCTCCAACTGATGGTACGGATGAGATTGCTAACCCCTTTATCCAGCCAGATGGGGCTTAGGAGGTCTTACATAGGTCTACTGATATTAGCTGACCTTTTAAGTTTTCTGTTAACAATTCGCCTCTCGGACTATTTTATGAGAGCCTTCAACGGTATGTTATTAATGTGATTTTTTTTTTTTTAAGTTAAATGTAAACTTTTGTCAAGGTTAACTATTCAACTTGTTTTGCTTATTTTGTGTTCTTTGAAATTCCTTGATTATTTTCATGTTGGGTCTCAATAAACCTGATAATGAAACCATGGCGAATCCTAGTTTAGCCTAAAGCCTAACGCTGACTAGCAGCAGCGATCCTATTAGCTTTTAGAGTTTGCATTCTTCAGGATAGCATGGGGTTTTGTTGATACGAAAATATGTTTAGCGATCCCATTCCCATTCTAAATAAGTTATATCATTTATTTAGAAAGGGAACTTCATATGTCATACTCCTTGTTTTGGTGCAAATAACATTTCCCAAGTTCGGCTTTCTCCTGGAGAACATCTATTAACAAGACATCACTAGTAGAGTAGAAATGGGTTGGTTCACTAATTCGAATTGGAAAGTTTTTGATGAAAGTTTTTGATTTTGCTACGGTGTTTTTTCTTAAATAATTTGAGTTATTATAGTCTTTTTAGTCTGAATCAGCGATCCAAACGTATTATTGTACAGAAGCTTTGAGCTGTGAAATCGTGCGAGGCCTGTCTTGGCGGGCAGTTTTTAAGGTTATTTTCGTTATGCAACTAGTTTTGCGGTTCGGAAGGGAGAGTGGAGTCCCCACAGAACAGAGTAGAGGCCGTTGTGAAATTTCGAAGTTTTGTTTTGTTATGTTATTTATTTATTTATTTTTGGTGGAACATTGGCAGTGGAAAGATGGAGGAAAAACTCCAGCGAGATAAGAAACGACACTAAAATCCATATACGACTTTAGTGTGTGGAGATGGCCTTGAGGCAGAAAACGTGAGGCTCAATGAAAACAACAGCTGTGAAAAAGCGGTGACATTAAGAAAAAGGGATATTTATCTTTCTATACCTTTTATTTTAAGTTAATTTAAAAATTATATATTTGATTTTTTATTTCATCGACAGAATACGTTTATATTAGGTTTAATATACAAATCTATACTTTATTTTTATCAATAGTCGATTTTTACATTTAAAATGACTAAATTATCCTCAAATATAAGAAAAAAAAAAGAATTAATACTTTAAAAAATAAAAAACACAAAACATCTATTTTTGATGGTATTCTTTACATTTTGAACTCAAAAACATTAATATAAAGTTTTTTCTAAGTTTTAAAAGTTCTCTTATTTTTTAATTTAAATATATCTTGAGCAATTTATGAGGTCAAATTGAAGATTAATCATAAAAAAGTAGAAATATGTGTATGAATCTAATTTGAAGGTATAAATTCGATGAGATAAAAAACAAAAAATATATTACTTGAATAAACTTAAAATACAAAGTATAAAAAGGTAAATAACCCTTCGAAAAAAAAGCTCTAGCAATATGGAGAAACGGCAATAAGCAATATGTTAATGGTAAAATTTTGTCAACAATTATCTTACAAATCACTTAAGATGTTTATGCAAATTGTAAGGTAAAGTCGGTGCAAAAATGAGCAACACAAAGATTATAGTGGTTCATCCCTTGAGAGTTAGGACCACTTTTCATAATGATTTACTAGCTTTCCTCTTTTATGTAGAACAAAATTAGAGTCCTTTTTTTTCTCAAGTCCTTTTCTCTTGGTTCCTACTCTCTATTTATAGATACAAAAAGTGGCAGTTCATAAAGTAATGGATGGTTATAATGGAATCTGAATCCTACTAATTCCACATTCTTACTTCCTTCACATGCACGATAGGCTTGACTTCCTAATTTCTTGGAGACTATCTTTTCCATTAGACAATTTGAACCCTCTCAGGTTCATTGTATTTGGTCCACTCGTTATCTCGACTTCTTGTCTTCTTGGGCTTATGTCGACCTTGCCGGAACACCTCAAAGAACCTACTCTATTGCCAAGACCTCATCTTGTCCTTGTGCCCTTATTGGGCAATTTCTTAATCTTGTCTGTGGGCCTTGGGCCATCGAGATTACCCACAACAATTGCCCCTAATATGAAGCAACTCAAGAGTTGCTTTATGCTCTCTGAGGTTGAGGCTTCGAAATGTCTCCCATTGCTCGTGAGTCGAGCTTACTTTGGTGCAGGGGTTGCTCATAATAGAAGTCTTTGAAGGGGGCTATGATTATCTCCCTAACACTTCAACTCCTAAGGCAGCCAAATAATCGCGTCTACTGACTCAATTCTCATGTCCTTATGTCAGATGTTGCATCAACTTCTCGGTCCTTAAATTTAAGCCGTTGGATCTTTTAGGACTTTTTTCACCTAAAATTTGGGTCATAGGATGGCAATCTTTGGTTGCCTTAACCCCCAACCCTTAGATTGATGATGCCTTCATGCAACGGCCTAAATTATATCATCCTAACACCTATAAAATAAAGCTTAAAAAACCTATTCACCATTTTCGTCCAAAGATTTTACTGTTACTTTGCCAAAGTTACCCCAAATTCCATAGAAGCCCTTTACTCTATCCGTCTTGTACCTCCCTTGCCATGTTTTATGTGTGCTTTTCCTTTTCCTGAATGATTTTGCCAATTCAAGAATCTCAAGACAGAAGCAATAAGTTTTTCTTTATTTTTTCTTTCACATGTGCATTTTGACGTTTCCCTATATTGATTTCTTGTTTTTATTGATGATATGGACGTAGATGCTTGGTGTCCCGTGGATGCTCCACACATTGACCTACCATAGTTTCCAGCACATAGGTCCCTTGGCTTATGATGTCTTGAACCTTGTAGGGTCATTCCCAGTTTGGACCAAGGGGACTTGTGTTTCTTGGCTTTGTACTTGGAGTCACCCTTCTGAGGACCAAATCACTAATGTCAAACTTCCTTTCATAAACCTTTTTGTTGTAGCATCTCGTCATTCTTTGTTGATAAGTGGTGAGACGCATTTGAGATGCTTCACTCTTCAAGCAAGTTAAGCTCTGCATCCACTAGCCGTGTGTTTTCTTGTTCATTTTATGCTATCACTTGGCTGATGGGAGTAGATATCTTGACTGACAGAATAGCTTCAACACCATACATCATCGAGAACAAAGTTTCACCTGTTGTTGTTTGGGTCGTCGTTCTGTACGCCTACAACACCTTCGGTAGTTCCTCGGCTCATCTTCTCTTTAAGTTGTCTAGACACTTCTTCAATATGTGCTT
>CAMOHE010046039.1:0-38818 GCA_946598075.1 Artocarpus hirsutus
CAAACTTTGTTAGAAAATTATTCTTTTATGTTGTGAATGTGTATGCATATATGTTTGTATGAAAAATTAATTATTTGATTTGTTACTTTTATTATAACAATATTATTTTATGGTTGAAAGCATTTATGTCTATATGATATCATGAAATTTCATAAAACTAAGGTTTTGTTATTGGGGTGTGATATGAGAATTTTATGGTTTTTGATTAGTTGGTAACGTTGCTAGTAGTGTTCTGAAATCAAATGATTTTATTTTGTTGTGATTTTTGGATATGATGTGTATATATATGTTACAAATGTTTGCGATTTTTTATAAATTATCGTTCAAAATATTTTTAGGGTTATGAGCTTTCAATCAAACACTACTCACGAAATTTTATTTGTAGGCATATTTGTATTTGTGTCTCGTAGAGTCTGTCTTATAGGCCAAAGGCATCTTTTGATTCTATAAAAAATTATGAATCATTGTTGATATGTAGACTAAATGTTTGTAAATTTTTAGCTTCATATCCATATTAAGTTTTAAGATAAAATTTGTTGATTTTCAAGTATTCAATGGTTATAAATGCCTGTCTAATATGCTCTATGTAATTCATGAGATGATAAATCATACCTTTTAATGTATTTTGCATGATTTATTATTTTTCTATCTAATATTTATATGCATAAAAATTTCAAAAGCATATCATACATATTTGATTTGATAAAAATGTTTGAATGAAACATATTCGCTATCTAGCATGTCTAGCGTCAATATTAACTCTAAATTCGAATACATGTTGTGAATGATTCCAAATTTATTTACAGCTTAATTTTGAATATGTTACAATTTTATATGTCTATTATGTACAGTAATTTTTATAAATTATTTTATGTCATAAATAATTTAGTACATAATTTTTAATTAGGACTACTCACTCCCAAGCTCTACTGGCAGATTTTGTAGTATTGATTATATGATTCAATTTAATTATCAAATGAAATTTTTATGGCTAAAGAAAAATCTAAACATTACATATATGTGAACAATAATTACGTAAATTTTCATGCTCTAATTGTATAAGAATTGAAAGATATAAGGCTATGAATCCTTGAAGGTCAGTTAGTTTTTATGACTTGCAGATTTATTTGAATGTTTTGAAATTAAAAAAAAGGTATTTTGCATTAATATTTTCAAGAGAAGAAAATTTGAGTAAATTTTATATATCTTAGCTACAATATGAAATAATTCTTACACTTTATTCAGGCTTCTAAGTTGAGATTGATTTCTCTAAGTGATTAAATGTCAAGCTTTCTGTCTCTATATTTGTCGACTCTAAGTGCATATTTATGGTTCAAAGATGCTTTGTTTCGCTAAGAATGATGTATAATGATGCAATATAGTATCAAATGATATAATGAACATGAATATTAATTTCACGTATTATATGAATGATTGATGAACACTCCAGAAGGTAAGCACACTAAGAACCGCGGCAACGTCACCTAATTTAAGGTTTAGTAAACAAACAAGTCAAGTAAGTACATTCTCACCTGCAACATGATAGAAGTTAATTTAACTAAAAAAAAAGTTTTTAGAATATGTTTTATGATAATTTGTTAAGCTTGTGTTTACATAGTCTTCTCATGAAAACTCTTGTTACAACAAGAACGTTTAACGAATGTTTCAATGACGAGGTATGTTAAAGATATATCTATATATATGTATCACTTAATTAAGCGTTGCACACCCTATGTTTATGTTTGTCCCTCTAGGTGGAAGTTGGACTTACACATTTGGTTTAGGATTAGGTACCTCACTCCTCTCGTAAATTACATTTATGTTTATGGTGCAATTCTCAGGCCCCTAAAAATAAAATGAATAACGTTTTAATATGAAATTTTAAATGAAAAAATATGTTCTATATAAACCTGTGCCTTGTGTACTACTATAATTATGATTATGATATTATATAATGATTTTTTATGAAATGTTTTATGTTGTGAGATAGGAATGTGTACTTACTAAGCTTATGCTTACTTAATTTCATATCATGTTGCGGATAAAAGTAAAAGGCTTATGGAATAGGTGGAGGACAGAGACAGGCGAGTGTGCAAGGAGTATTGGATTGGAAACGGAATCATGTTATAAAAGGAATTTAAACTCAAATAAAATTAAATATATTATGTTCCGCATTCTTGTTTGTTTAAGACTTGGTTCTATTTGTGATATGTTCTTTTGAACTTTTATTGAATATAATTTATATTTTAGATTTTTAGTATCTTAGGTTATTTATTAAATAATACACTATTGCTTGTTTCTTCGTAATTAGTCTTAATTAGTTATTTGATTAGAAATTAAGAGTGCTTACATTATATTATATGTGTGAGTTTGTATTTGTTAAATATTTGTTTTTGTAAACTTAGTTTTCTATAGGTGGTCGGTTAGCTGAATACCTTTGATGTTCCATCTGGCAACCAAGGAGGAAAAGTTAAATCCGGTAAGTAGTTAGAAAAAAAAAAATGCATGCGTTCTTGGAATATTTTTCTAAGTGTTGTTGATTATTTCGAGCTTCTTATCGGTAACTATTAAGTTTAACAGTAAAAGAAACGTTCCCTACGGCGCTCGTAAGGGGGTATTACAAATATGGTATTAGTGCAGTTTTCGTTTCCAATAAGCATCGCCATACGTCAATTTCAAGTCCTCCAAGTATAGAAATTATTAACCTATTAATATATAGATGTTAAGTTACATTTCCTATGACTACGTTGTAATTATCTTACAAGTTGATGAAACATAGACTTATGTTTTTTGGAGAAAGAAGCAATCTTTGTCTCATTATTTATATATAACGGAATAGTTGATAATCAAGAAGTTTTGTGACAAGAGATTAATTATGTGATTCTATTATTTTTCTTGGAGAAAAAGTTTATGGATGAGTAGATGAATGATATGTAGCTCAAAAGAAGTGTAATGATAGTTATGTATTTTAAATGAACAAGTTTAAGAATTATACAAAGTTACAAAATGGATTTTGTTGGATTTTGTAAGGTCACGTGTGAGATCTCTACAATTTTTTTAAGTGAAGGATATTTGAAAAATGTGCATGTTATCAATAGGATTGACTATATGAATGTTTGAGGCTTAATAATGATTAATTTTAGAAGAAAATTATTTATGATAAAGTTTTAGCAAATTAAATGGTCCATAAGATGATATGATAGAGATCAGACAGTAGTTTCTTTTATGGATGACTTTTAAATTAGTAGAGACTTCAATGAAGTATTCTAGAATTATTAATGCAAAAGACTAAAGATTAAATATGAGAATATTATTTTCTTTAAAAAGATATTGGTTGAAGAAATTATGAAACGAGGTGATAAAGTGAGCCTAAAATTTTTATGGTGATACATGTTAATATTCTGTTGTGAAAATTGTAAAAAAGAAAGTCAAGCTCCAAGCGTGGTGTATGTTCACTATTATAAACATATTGGTTAGATGTACTAGTTGATTTATTAGAGCGCATGATGTTTTGCTGTATCTTGAAGTTAAATTTGAATATTTAAGATCATTTGTATATTTTAGAGTAAAGAGTTCCTAGAATACAATTCTCTGACATGTGATTAAAGACAAGTTTACACATATAAAATGCAAGATATAAAAAAAAAAAAAGAAAGAGAATTAATGTTGTACTTAGATTTATACTTTTATGAAGGATGATACACAAAGAGACAAGAAGAGAATTCAAACATTGCATATGATGTTATAAGTTAGAAGTATGCTGACTTTAATTTGACGTGATTTTTGAAGAAATTTTCATATGAAAAGAAAGAATGTCAAGAAAAAAAAGGATTAAAAATTTCTCCACATTTCATTATTATATATATTTCAAGGAAGAAACCCTTAGAAAGAGGGAAGGATGTAAAACTTTAAATTTTTACACAACGTTTGTCATGTTCATATGCTAAGAAAGTATATACCAGGTCCATATTCTTTTGCCCAAAAAGAAAGAATAAGAAGTTTGTAGGAATATAATTTACAGGAACCGACTATGTTCTTGGATGGAAAAAGAGGATGTTAGGGAACAAAGACATTTCTCTAGTCAAAGAGTTATTGAGAAATCAAAAGATTAAAGAAGCTACATGGAAAAAAGATATGAGAATAGGACTAAGACTTTGAGAAATACAAAAATCGCATTAGTTAAAGTCTTATGGTGTAACCACAAAGAGGAGGAGGCTATGTGGAGTCTATTATTCGTAATTATTTTAAGTTTCGAGAATGAAACTCTTATAAGGTGGAGAGAGTTATAACGCCTGTCATTTTCTTCTACGAATACTTATGTTAATTTAACGTTCGAATGTGATATTTTAAGTGCTATTATAATTTATGTTAAGCAAATTAACTTTTTGTTTAGTAATGTCATAGTGATATCCACGAGGGATCGATGTGCTCGGAATGTTTATGTTAAAAATGATGATAAGCATAAAGTATTTATTGTTTTTTTAAAGAGTTTTAACTTACTCTAAATATATACTTTATGATACCCTAGAGTTATATATGTCCTAGAGTTATATTCTTGAGTTGTAACTTACTCTAATTTATACTTTATAATACTCTAAAGAGTTTCAACCTACTCTAAATGTTTTATGTTGTAAGATGGGAATGTGTACTTAGTAAGCTTATGCTTACTTAGTTTTATATCATATTGCAGATAAAGGTAAAAGGCTTATGGAATAGGTGGAGGACGGGAATGGGCGTGTGTGCAAGGAGTGTTAGATTGGAAACGAAGTCATGTCGTGAAAGGAATTTAAATTCAAACAAAATTTAATATATTATGTTTCGTATTTTTATTTGTTTGAGACTCAGTTCTATTTGTGATATGTTCTTTTGAAATTTTATTGAATAAAATTTATTTTTTAGATTTTTAGTATCTTAGGTTATTTATTAAAGAATACACTATATTGGTTGCTTCTTTATATTTAGTATTAATTAATTGTTTGATTAGAAGTTAAGAGTGCTTGCATTATATGCGTGAGTTTGTATTTGTTAAATATTTATTTTTGTAAACTAAGTTTTCCATAGGTGGTCGGTTAGCCGAACACTATAGATGTTCCGTTGGGCTAATCAAGGTGAAAGAAGCAAATCCAATAAGTAGTTTTTTTTTTTTAAAAAAAAAGATGTATTTCTTGGGATATTTCTGTGAGTGTTGTTAATTGTTTCAAACTTCTTATCGGCAATTATTAAGTTTAACGGTAAAAGCAACGTTCGCTATGACGTCCGAAAAAGGGCATTAAACTTTCCATTTATCAAACCACTTGGAAGCAAGCACAATACCATTAGGCTACCACCTTCCTGGCATTCATAGGCATGGTAAACTTTAGGGGCTATTAAGCTCTTATGGTAGGGAACCCTCCCCAAAAAATTTATAATTAACTTTCCATGCCTTTGAATCCACAAGACTGAAAATCTTCAAACTTAAATTAAGGCTATGTCATTAACCTATCAAGAAGCCTACACCCTATATGAAGGCTATGTCAAGTATTAACCTATCAAGGAAGCCTACAACCCCTATATGACCTGTTTGGAGAGGATGTATTACTTGGATTAAGGTATTGCATTATATACTACATAACTAAATTTCATCCAGGGAAAGGTGGGCTCAGATCCTGAAGAATTCAAGGACATGGAAAGTGAATATGTGACAGCTTAGTTTGAAGATAATTTGAAATTTTGGAAGGTAAAAAGTGAGGCAGAGACAAGTAACAAACCTGGAAAAAGACTGCGCTTGCATACAGATACAGTGCATACCTGCTTGAGCATAAAGCAACTATAAGCATTTAATTCTAAAAAAAAGAAAAATAATGATACATGAATAAATAAGAGCCCTTACTAGTTCATAAGAATTCTCATCTGTAATTACAATATGGATCACTAAATATGATATAATTAGTTGCATTATGTTCCACTCTATGCACACATAGACGTACAATATTTGCAAACTGAGCATTCATAACCCATGAAATAATTTTGAATTCGTTTCCGACATATCCAAACAAAAATATAAACATATTCCCCTTTCCTACGAGGTGTGATCACCTATCCAATTCTAAAATTGAATTTTGGGGTTCCCATAAGTTATTGTACATTATCTCACATAATTGCCATGATGATGTACATAACTCTTGTCTGATACACTTAAATAAATAAATAATTTAAAAGTTAGAGGTAAAAACGGAAGTGTTTTTATTTTCTTCCCCCTATAACCTGAGAGGACTCTTTATAATTCTCAAAATGGGGCTTAAGCAAGAGAAAGGATCCAAAGGGGGCCAAAAAAAAAACAAAAACAAAACAAAACAACTTAGATATCATTCAATCTTTATATCAATTTGCATAGATGCTTATTCCATGAATGACAAGAACTAACCCATGGTAGTAATCCTTTACTGAGAAGATGAGATTGAGGACCACAGCATCTGCTACTAACACATAAATGACTCCAAATCTCACATACCACCGGAATTCCCTTACGTAGACTTTAGTTTCCAATACAATCATGACCAACATGGCCCCCCAAGCGAGAAATTTCACGAACAAAGAAACTATCTGCGAGGGAAAAAAAAAAAACGTTAAATTGCAAGTTTGGTGTCACTGCCGCGTCAAATTATTGTAGCAGTGATGCATTCTGTAACGTAACATGAACACAAAAGCAAACAATCAGAACCAGTACTGCTCCCCATGAAATATATACCTCAGACAATGTGAAAACCAGTGGAAGCTTATTTACAAGTAAATCAAAAGACAGCAAAATTGATAGTAAAAGATGAAATGAGAATAAGACCAACCTCAAAAGGAGCAAGACCAGTCTGGCCATTGAGGTTAAAGATTGAAATATCCATGACCAATCTTAGTAAAGGTTGCGCGGTGCTAAGGCCAGACAAGAGAGCCAACCAATAATTGTAGTAATTTGACCTCAAAAGAAACCTCTGGGCTTTGTGATCCTTGTTAATTAGCCATATTCGATAGAAGCAAAGGCTCAGAAGAACCAAATGTGAAATAGAGATAACCAAAGTGTCAATTGCACAAGGTGTGTAGGAACCAAAAGCACTGTCTACTATTTGGCCCCAAAGCCCGTAAGCTGCTGGCTTGCAGTACCAAGTCAGTGGCTTAAAACCCATATTTCTCTGGTCCTCTAATCAAAGACTTACACTAACAAAGGCACATTTAGACACCCAACACTCCTCTTCTTTGTATAATCAAGAGTGTCCGAAACATGTTCCTGCAATAAGAACAACTCAAATACTCAATATTCTAACAAAACTTGGAAGTGAACTTAGAGACCCACTTTCACTTTTTAGATTTTTTTTTTTATCTACTAAATAATGAAAGAAACTTGCTTTCTACGTTGGGTTGCAGAGAAACAGAGGAAACAGAGAGAAGACTTGGGTTAAATTCAAGTACCCAACAAACCGGGGGGAAAAAAGGTAGTTTTGTGAACTATTCATCACACAAAATCAGAGACTAATTATGTTAGTAACTTTCTTGCCGCGTATTTTCTTGGCATTCAAACAGAAAAAAGGACCAGAAACACCAAGGACAACCACATGAATGGAAGCAACAGCTAAGGAAAAAAAAAAAAAAAAAAGAGGTCAGAGCATGTACCTTCTCATTAATGATGTCTCAGCTCAACAACAACCATAGGAAAGGAACACAAGGCAAGGGATTTTCAGTACAACCCTCACACTTACATGCGTAGATAGCGCAACGTATATATATATGGTTAAGGGCAGGGACTGAAATTATAACTGCACAAACAGTAATACACAAAAGAGAGAGAAAAATGGAAAGGCTTGCCAACGTCACGGCTGACGAAGTCTTATGGAGAAAGATATACACTCCAAATTTTTTTTTGGTTTGTTTTGTTATTTAACGTGAATGTCTAATAATACTACAAAGCTATTGAGTGCTCTTGTTTGGTCGGTTTTCTGTTGTCTATTATTTTACTTTCAATTATTGTTGACATGCATGTGTTGGAAAAGTCAAACTACTAGAGATATGAATAGAGAAATGAAATATTATACATTTATTTTGCTGGGTCTATTTATGTGTCCGCAAGTCCAGTTTCTGATCTAATCAACCAAAGACATCTCAGTTAAAAAAAGTTTAGAAAGTGTTTTACTCTGTCAGAGGTGGTACCTGAAAGCATTAATTTAAACCAATTATTTTAAGACATTATGACGTATGAAAGCTTTATATTGTATGTTATGAGAGCTTTAGGTTATAGTTTATTTTTGTTTTATATTATAACTCGTAAGAGGTTACACTCTTATTGGTTTAAACTAATGCGCAAATCACATTGTAAATTTGACACATGAATAGAGATAAAACTCCTACGAGGTATATCAACGAAGAAATGGTTTAAAAAATAATAATTTAAAAAGTGTTTTAGCCTATCTAAGTGTTTGTCCATCCATCATCGTGGTTATTTGTAAACACAAAGTAAATTATATTGTTGCACCCTTAACTATTTAATTTTTGCACAATGCACCTTGTATTCTTAATCTTAACACAATACATATTAAACTTTAAAATTATTAGCAATTTAGGTCTGATAGCTGCTTTTAGTTTTCGTTAAGTACTCTTTTTTATATATTGAGCTTCAACTTTTTTTTAAATAACAAACTCTACCCTTAAGAAAACTCACGTGCGAATTTCATAACAAAAATTGTCTTTGTTTTTTAATAGCTTGTTAGCTATTGAACCCCAATTGCTAATAATTTTAAAATTCAAGGTATATTTTACTAAAAAATTAAAAATTCAAAGTGTATTAGGTAAAAAACAAATAGTTTAAGGTAAAACCTTGATGGCGCTACATAGATGCTACTAATTGTAGGGCTTATGCAGCATGGAATTTGAAATATTTATTGCTAGTGCACATTTCTTCGAAAAGGCTGAAAAAAAAAATAAAACTTGAGAAAAATAGTAAAGAGAGGACTGCATTTCTATTTGCTTATTATTTGTTGGAAACATTCAAAAGCAACAAGAGATAGAGAATGGAAGCCGAGTTGGCTAAATAGAGTGTTGTTATTTGTTTAACAAGACTGAAAAAAAAAAATAATAATTAAAAAAAAAGACTCCGGTTGACATACAAGGGAAATAGAGACTTGCACAATAACGACACAAACTATATATAAAGTGCCTCTAACCTATACTTAATTACATTTTACACCACATTGTTTATTTGTTCCTTTCTATATCTTGCTCCATCCACATTATATTTAGTTCCTACAAGCATTTTCCAACTTGAACTATGTAATAATTGTGAACCATCTATCTGACACAATAAAGTCCAAGACTCACTATTTTAGTTCCTCACTTTCCTTAAATTTTCTTGGCATCCAAACGAAGAACAAAGGAAAAAAAAAACCCAGAAATATCATCGAGAATAACATATGGGGAATTATAAAAATAATAATAATAAAAAAAAGATCAGATGGATCAATGCCATCTAAATGTGAATATTGTTATTCTTTCAACTTCAAAAATTAGGAAAGAATTAAGGCAAGGCAAAAGATTTCATACCCTTATATACTAAGTAGCGTAATAACAATAATAATAATAATCTCATCTTATATATATGCATGGATAGTGCGAATTATAGTTAGGAAGAGGGTTTTGTGGTGAACAAATGAATACGACGAATAAAAAGACAAAAGGAAAGTATTCAAAAAGCATTGCTAACGTCACGGCTTACGGAGGCTTGCCATATCAGACAAAAATGATGTTACAAAAACAAGAGTGTTTGGCACTCCCAACTTCTTTTTTTTTTGGTTTTACTCCGAAGGTTAACATCCTATTTGCGTTTGTTTTTGAACTTGAATCAAATTGAGACTAAAATTAGATGGAATGTAAACAACTTGATAAATTCGTGAAAATTCCTAACTGTGAATGATATTGCTCCTTATAGATAAAGAATGGAGCAATAAACGTACATGCATTAATTTTTATTTTTTTTAATTTCTTTCTCTACAAATGCCAACCAAAAAATAATTATATAAATACTGACGTGTTTCATATTTAACGTTATTACAGATGAATTATCCGTAACTTTATTTTCACCTTGTCGACAAAATATACCCTGAGATTAATAATGTTTTTACTAGAAAGTATAATAATTTCAAGGGGAATGTTTGAAATAAAATGACAAATTTAAAATAGATAACATTTTTATATTTAGCTTCTGTTTAAAACTTCAATTATAAAGGATGTTTTAAATTAAAAATTATAACATATAAGACTTTTTGTTATTTTTTAATAGCTAACTTCTTTATTTTTTTTTGCAGCTTTTTTTTTTTTTTTTTTTTTTGAAATCTTTATTACAGTTAATTTTATGAAACGGGAAAATAAAACTGCAGATATTAACTCCTAATAGAAAATACAGGGAAGAAACAGCAAAGCAAAAACAATATAGAAATAAACGACTTTCTGGTCCCAGCTAATTTGCACGTTAAAGCCATGCGGCTTACGCCCTGTTATTATCAAGCCTGCACTAAGACAAATTTTATAACCTCAATACAAAATCTATATTGCAACATTGGCTAGTTAATACAACATAAAGACCTAATGGCTAATGCTGGCATCAACTCCAAGGACCCAAGATGAAATTGACAGGATTAAAGATGGTTTTGGGATAACCCCGCGAAAAAACAAAAACGATTACGTAAAGCAGTGGATAATGGATACAGGGATCAAGGGGGCTGCTACAGAGCTTGCAATGGAATTAAAATCAGGACACAATCTTCTACATTTCAACATTGTCCCAGTCAATCGTCCTGGTCTCGAAACCGTATTCTGGTTGCTGAAGCCTGTTCCGAGCTAACTTGCTCAACATAGCAAGACCTGGGAAGAAAAAACACCAATAACAAAAAATTATTAACTGACCTAGAAGAGAAAATATCAAGTTATGAAACCAGACGTGCATTTTTTTCCCCTGAGCGATGAAACAAGGCATTCAATAACTAAACAGTCTCTAAACAATGTGTGTTCATGTCGAAGCAAGCTTTGGGAATACGTATAGTGGACTTCCTTGGAAATAGTGTGAAAATCTAAAGGTAATATTTTAGTGAATGAATATAAATGTATTGTTAAATATCCATCATTTAAAGCAACTAAGGAATGTTAGTGTATTAATTGGTCAATGCCAGTACCTTCAACCATTCGGTAAAGAGAAGACCACCAACTATCCCTAGGAATCGCATAGTGATCCAGAGACTCTTCAATTTCTTTGTTAAGTTTTCCTTCCAAAACACCCTGCAAAGTTATCACTGCATCCTTTGTTTTCTTGAGGATGCTCTCCTCATTGACGATTTCCAACCTTTGAAGGTCACCCTGTGATGAACTGATGCTAACACCAAGGGCATGCTGGGCAGCGACAGTCCAGCGAGAAGAAGCCAGCCACTTCCTCCGTCCGTCTAGCCGCTTATTCTCTTCTCTTGCCAACCGATTTTCATCTTCTCTCTCACGTACTAGGCTGCGTAGGTATTCCGCATTTGCAGCTCCTGTGCTTTGGACCATTTTTGAGAAAGCACTATCTTCCTTTGACAGCAGTGCCTCAGGAGTATCATATTCTAGAACCTGGAAATGCAAACTCGAACATTAACAGCATGAAACTCAGGTCTGATGTCAAATTTATTAGCCAGTTTGAACACTTTATTCCAAATCAAGTAGAGATGACAACAATGAACAGAAATCCATCCACCCTTCACAAAGGTATTTCACTTAGAAAACAAGAAACATAACAAGAAAACAGGACACAATTTTATACGACTGAGCCAAAAAGTTCAGAATTGAGGCATACCCGACCAGCATCAAGCAGAAGGATTCGGTCACAATCAATGATGGTATTTAGTCTGTGAGCAATGATGAGCATTGTACATAATTTAAATTCTTCCCGGATAGTTTTTTGAATAAGAGCATCAGTTCTGACATCAACAGCCGCAGTTGCTTCATCAAGAACCAGTATCTTTGATCTTCGCAACAGTGCTCGAGCAAGACTTAATAGTTGTCTCTGTCCAACGCTGAAATTCTCCCCAGCCTCCGAAACCTTGGCATATTGGAAACGGGTTTTTAGCCCCTACATATTTCTTTTTAAGCGATACTAACAAAAATAAATTAATTAAAAGGAGGATTATAGAATCATTGAAACTTAGCAAATGAGAGAACTCACTTCTTTTACTAAAATAGAAAATATAATCCATAATTGATCAATTTACAATAAAAGAACATCTTTTATTACAAACATTTGCAATAGTCTCTCACTTCAAGCTGTATTTCAGTTGGAAAGAATTATGAACTAGTTAGCAATGAAGATCTAGTGAGCAAAGTTGAATACATACCTCGGCATCCAATCCAAAAGAATTCCTCGCAATGGCATTTTTCAAATGTGCCCTCTCTAAAGCTTCCCAAAGGTCTTGATCATTATGTTCATTAAAAGGATCCAGGTTGAATCTCACAGTTCCTAGGAAGAAAAGAAAAATAAGAATAAGAAAGCAATTTGTTCATTAAAAAAAAAAAAAAACACCAGATAATAGAACAATTCACATCAGTTGCAGCAAAATTGTAGCTACCTTTCTGAACTCGTGGAAAAAAAAAAAGAACGCAGGATTTATCGTGATGACTAATATGATCAACGACTTAATGAAGATGAGACATATTTCACGTAAATGAACAACGTAGTTCTTCCTTGATCGCTCATCAGGCTCATGAGGTTTAAAGAGGGTAAATTTATGATAATAGAGGTTTGAGAAACTACTTTTTGAAATGAAAAATATTAAAATCTTTTCGTTTTGGAGGGTGAAACAAATTAAGTTGTATCTGATATCAACAAAAATAAAGAATTTTAGACGGTGTACCTGAAAAAAGAGCAGGTGACTGTGGTATAATACCAAGAACTTTTCGTAGATCTGTTAGTCCAAATTTTCCAACATCACAACCATCAATCAAAATTCTTCCCCTTTCCAGCTCTACAATCCGAAATAAAGCATTAAGGATGCTCGACTTCCCTGCTCCAGTCCTACCAACAATTCCCACCTTATCACTTGGTGATATTGAGAATGCCAACCCGTGTAAAACCGGAGGAAGTTCAGGCCTGTAACGAAGAACAACATCCTCAAATTTAATAGCCCCTGCTGAAGGCCATCCAGGTGGGGGACGGTTACTCTCTATAATAGCAGGAGCTTCAGAAGGAAGATCTATATATGTGCCAACACGCTCGACAGCATTTAAGCTATTCTCGGCCAGACTTGCAAGTCTCAGTACAGCAGTCAGTAAACTTGTAATATTTAGAGCATAACTGAGAAGAAGACCCATTGTGGAAGCAAACGCTTGCTGGTGAACTGCCCTCCCATTTTGCATGACAGCAAAGGTTGCAGTAAACCAAATCATGAGGCCTCCCACTGTTTCCAAACGAATAGCAAGCCAGCGGTTTCCACTCATGTTCACCAGGGTAAATCTGATATTGTTGTCAACGGATTTCCCATTAATTTCAGCCATTCGATCATAAGCTTTGTAAGCGCAAATAGTTGATAGGCCATTCAGTGCTTCTGAAAATTGTGCATAAACAGGAGATCTGCTAATGGAATCCAAGCGTTTCACTTCACGTGCCATGCTCTAATGCACAAATAGAAACGAAAAGTACCACCTATGTTAGCAGATATTAAAAAGACTTCATAAAAGTAACGACGGTATCAGTACTTTACCTGGTAATAGAGATATGATGCATAAAACAAAAGGAGGAGTGGCAATATGGCCCACAAGGACATAGTGCTCACTATTCCTATCAAAATGAAGGTAGAAAGCAACTGTGACACTTGGCCTAGAAACATATTCACAAATGGAGCAACATTCCGATCAATGTCACCAAGGTCCTTTGCAAACCGATTAATGATCCGTCCAAGGGGATTGGTGTGGAAGAATACCATTGGGGCTTTTAAGATAGAGCAAAGCATGGCATCGTGCAGCATTTTAGCAGCATAAAGACTTGAAATAATCAACCAAAAGGAATTTGCCAGTGACACCATAATCTGGGACCAATAAATGGTTAGTAAGCAAAAACAATGAGAATTAAAGACAATATTAGATTATCACCCGAGGAACAAAAATTTGATTAAAAAAACCAGGAAACTCTCCAATCAAAGGATAAGAAAACAAAGCATCAAAGTAGTTAGTTCATCAATTCTCCCAAAAGAGAAAAACCATATTGGGCCATCTCCTAATAACTCGAGCTTTGGGATAAATTGGCAACCTAACAAATTCCAGTTTACTTTCTGTTTACTGAACTACAATGAACTTGGGAATTTTTTTTTTAATTTATTCTTTTAACTATTGTTGGCTTGCCTTCTATTAACGTAAGCTTTTTGGAAAATTGGTAAACTTGCACGGTATCTGGGCAAGTGGTTCTAAGTTGGAACCCCTGTGATGCATTGCCTAATTTGTTATGTGTGGGAAAAGTTTGTAGCCCCTGTTTTGATCTCTTTATGAGATTTGGGCCCAATGTCACATTTATTTGAATTTGTCTTCATTGTCTCTCATTGAAATTGTTCACACCAACACATAAGCGAGGGAGTATTGATAAATAAACAAATCATTCTTGGAAAGCTAATTATTGTTT
Organism: Artocarpus hirsutus; assembly: GCA_946598075.1. Lineage (NCBI taxonomy): Eukaryota > Viridiplantae > Streptophyta > Magnoliopsida > Rosales > Moraceae > Artocarpus > Artocarpus hirsutus. Next base: position 14,645 of record CAMOHE010046039.1, read on the forward strand.
AATGTTGGCTTACCTGACCAAATGATAGAAGCCCATATATCAGATTGTAGAAGCCAGGATCGTAATTCTCTGAAATTCCTTCATCAGTCCAATGGCTTAACCAGGTGCTACTTGAAATTCGTAGAACCTCAGTCAGAACATAACAGCTAAAGAGAATCATAACAACCCACAGACCTCCCAAAGCATTCTTATATCTGTGCCCAAAAAGAGAAGGCAGTAGGATCAACGAGTTATCTCATCAATACTTACAGGCAGGAACTTGAAAAAGAAAAAAAAAAATAGTAACAGTAAATAGTAATGTTGCTTTCCATAGAACTTGAAGCACGGGAATAAAAAAAGAGAATTTATGACCTCGCCAGGACACTCGAACTGACAACGCCTGTTTCACGTTCTTCTTGTTTGATAAGAACAGATCTTCCTTCTTTAGGTTTTCTCGAGTCATTTGCATTCTTCTGAGCATCACTCAAAACCCCATTGGCAATGGGTTTTGAAGAGGCATTGCTATCAGTGGTTTGATGATCATCTTCCTTTTCTTCAACATACTCTTCCATCTTCCCTGCATTTTCCATTAGCTTTTGGAACAGCACGCCACTATTGGATAGTTCTTCGAATGTTCCTTCCTCCTTAACCGTACCTTCGTGGACGAGGACTATTCTATCAACTTGTGAAAGAAAATGTAGCTGGTTTGTGACAAGAACTCTTGTTTTCCCTCTTAATTCTCCCCGAATGCATTTTTCAAAAACCTGGAGTCAATAGCATAAGTTGGTCAACTATATGACAGTTACGATAACAGTTTTCATCCATGAATCTGAACGCCCATAGTTTTTCTAGCAGATAATATATTGAGAAATAAAGAAACACAAAGAAACAATATTTATTCACTCCTTTTTCAATTGTCATCTGTTACAAAAAAGTTTCTACACCATTTAATACATAAAATGAAAGACTATTGATGTACATGTATCTATGATTTTTGGCGTTGTTAGTCGCTGAACTTTTTGCAAAGTACACCCAATTTTATTTATTTATTTTTTTTTTTTTTTTAAATTTCAGTCCCTAGCCCTAACATTGATTATCGATTTGTCACCCTTAATGGAGGTAATCACGTAATAACTTGCAATTTTACATAAACGGTTACGTAACTGCAAAATGTTCAAATTTTAAAGGGTTTTCAAGGGCATTGAAAAGGACATTTCGAACTTTAACACAATTGTTTTTGGAAAATTTTACATTATCATGTAATAGGTAAGTGATTACCTCCATCGAATTTCAAAAATCCACCATAAATTATAAGGCTAAGAACAAACCAAATTTGTCTTCAAGGACTAAAATGCCCAAAATCCTAAATTCATATGCACACTCAGATTCATACACGGAGCCTCAAATCAAATTCATGACTGAGGAAACAATAATAACACGGACAATCCAATGGAACAATAGCGCTTCTTAAAACATAATAACAACCTGTCGAGCCACATGAGCATCCAAAGCACTAAGTGGGTCATCAAAAAGGTAGACATCAGAGTTGGAATATACAGCCCTAGCCATGGAAACTCTCTGCTTCTGCCCACCACTAATGTTCACACCCCTTTCCCCAATCTCAGTTAGATCACCACCCTGCAAAATGCAGCAAGTGAGACAGGCTAGAATCTTAAGCCCAAAGATGATAAGATGCTTACATGGCATGACTTACAAAACAAGCTTCAAGTTAAAACTCAGGAAACACTTACGGGAAGTAAGTCAAGGTCATGCTGCAATGCAGTCACATCAATTGCTTTCTCGTATCTTGCAGGTTCGAAGGGTGAACCAAATAAAATGTTACCACGTACCTACAAAGGTTAATATTGAATTTAGCACTAAGTGTGATATTCAATTCATGTCCTAAAGGATCCTAACACTTACAGTAGCGTTAAAAATCCATGAAATTTGTGGAACATAAGCAACAGTTCCTCTTATATCAATGCTCGCATCACCCACTGAAGGCAGCTCCCCAAGCATCGCTGATATAAGTGATGTCTTTCCTTCTCCAGTGCTGCCAACAATTGCAACTAAGCTTCCAGCAGAAATGTCCAAATTGATATTTGATAACGTCGGCCTCTCTGCCTGCATCAGAAATTAAATTTGAAGGCTGCAAGTTTGCAGAAATACCATGAAAGCAACAATAAGCTACAAGCTTCTAAATACCATTAGGTATATTTAAAACCAAAAAAAAAAAGTATTTTTCTTTATACTAGTTTTTATTGAGAACATTTTCACAAGCAACTGATACCTTTATATAGCATCAATCAAAGTAACACTGATATTCTATCAATTTATGTTACATATATCAAGTAATACGATTCTGAGCATCTTTGGGCTCATCATAACTGGTATCAATAATGGCCAATTCACAATTTTCATTTTTGAAATCAAAATTTAATTTCTTATTGAAGAAAATGGACTTCAAATAACTATTACAAAAGACATCAAAATAAAAATAAAAATAAAAAAAACGATACCACGTTCCTTTCTTGTTCATATAGTCCATCTTGGTCATGAAAGTATAGAAATAATTACAACTCAACAAAAAATGACATCACATTGAAACTAGACCTGAGAATCCCAAGAAAAATTTCCATTTTTTATAGAAATCGCTGGTAGTCCTGGATCAAGAGGTGGATTTGGCAGAAGAATCCTGTCCTCAGCTAAGAGTAGCTCCTCCAGGCGGCTCAAGGATACATTTGCATTAACCACCTGTCAAACTAAAGCAATGTAAGAAGCGTAAAGTGACAACTTTATTTAATACATATCACATATGAGACCAGAAGATGGATGAGTGAAGTTAAGAAGACAAAACCTGAGTTATAATATTAGGCAGCATGAATAGAGGAAAGCGAAGCACAGCAAACAAAGAAAGTGATGTAAATGCCCTTGCAGGTGTCAGATTTCCCCCAAGCAAAGTGAACATTCCAAATGAAATCACGGTCACAAAAACTGGAATGCTGTTCAGTATAAATGCATTGCACTACAACCAAAAAAAAAAGGAGAGAACAAGTCAAGGAGATGTATGAACCACCATGACACTATTTTATTCAAATATGAGCTTCATAAAAACAAATAAAAAAAAAACCAACATATTCGTAGCCTTGTTTTATACAAATGTCAATTTTTTAAAATATTTTAACATCCACTTCTTGTTTCATAAGAAACAGAACCTTTGTACACAGTGGAAAATAAATTGTTCAAGCACAAAGTAAAGTAACCTTAAGTCGTTACTTTTAACATTATTACTGTATAAGAAACAAACAGAAATACCAAAATATTTAATGTCATACCGCTCCTAGCAGTGATGCTTTCCGGAACCAGGATAATTCATCAGTCCGAACACTTTGTACCTTTGATTTGAAACTGCTCTCCCATGCATAGCATCTAATCCATGTTTAAACATATATCATCAACCATCAAAATCACCAAATTGATACAAGATAGTTTATGATGAAAAATCAAACACCCATATTTATATCTATATGAAGCAAAATTTTATTAAAGAAAAATTACAACAAAAAATAACACTAAGGGGACAAGTTCTCAAAGAGAATATAGAACAAGGCAACAGATCACAAAATGAGAAAATAAGTCATACTTCACAGTATCCATTGCAGCCAAAATTTCATTCATGAGGCCAATTCTCCTGTCAGTACGTTGCAATCCCTCCTTAGACAATTTTTGCATCCTGCTTATCACAAATGTCTGTTCCAACAAAGTAAATACAGAACGTTATTGGTAATTTGCTTTATACCAGGCACGGTGATCTTATCATCAATCAAGAAAAGCAATGTTGACCCAAGAAAAGAAAATTCAAAATTTTATATCGTATATGCACATATTGGATAATACACTTTAAAGACAAAATAAGCTTGAGATCACATAAGAAATTGAATTCTCTATTACAGGATTGATATTAAATAAATAGATGAAGTGAAAGAATTATACTGGGTTCCCACATCCAAAAGGAAATCCGACTAAAGGGCTCGTTTGGCAAGGCTTCCTAGGTCTAAAAATTGTTTCTAGAAGTCTTTGGTTGATTTGTTAGAAGTGCCTTGGCTCTCCAGAAGAGCTTTCAGTCAAAGCCAAAAAAATGTGGCTGCTCAAGAAAGCACTTCTGAACTAGACTTTATATTTGCAGCAGAGTTTAAATAAGATATTGTAAACTTCATTATAACATTTTTATTACCTATTACAAAAGTTTAAACCCATTTTCACCCATTTAAGCTCTTTCAAAAATATGATTCCAAACACTAAGCCACAGGCTTTGCTTCTTTTCTTCTACCGACTAAAAGCACAAGCAAAAGCTCTACCAAATGGTCTCTAAATTAGCTTCCAAAAAGGTACTAAATTTAACGCACGTGCCAGACCAAGGCAAAAACAAAAACACACACACACACACAACATAGAAGAAATAGTAAAGGAGGAACATTTAAATAGGATAACAGTTAACCTGTAAGGGGAACATAAGAACCAACAGCAATGCACCTAGTAGTGAAGCAATACCCAACTGTTGATATAGAAGGACCAATGAAATAACAATTCGAAATGGAGCCGACCACAGAGTGTGCAGTGATTGACATATTTGCTGCAAATTTTCAAATGAAAAGTAGTTTTAGAAATATATAAAGAGTTGATGCTAAAAGAATACAACAAATAAAATCGAGTAACGGAGATGGCGTTCAGATCAAAAATAAAAAAGTAACTGAGATGGCTCAAGAATTTGTTTTCCTTCTTGGATAGAGCAAAAAAATTAGCATGCATACCCTTTAACGGTTGTACTTAAGTCAATAATGCATCAAAACAACACGAGTTCCAAGACAAATAGGACTACAATATCCTACCCATGAAGAGTTCTCTCATGGAATGGGCGTTTTTAATTGGACAGGCACCTGGCTGTGTGGATCAGTAGTTTATGTGCTCACAGAAAATGCTAGTTGACAATTCAATTTCCCCTATTTTAATAGACAAGGTAATGGAATTAAAATTCCAAATTATCTTTGGTGAAGAAGTGACTTTTTCTCGAAGATATAAGAAAACCTTCTAAAAGAACCCATTTATATATTTCTTTCTTAATCTTTATCTTCTTCTCCTCCCCTTTTTCTTAAAGAACGATGTGATACATGAAATGTAGTACTTTCCACAATGAAATACTGAGATAAAATTTTGGGTCATTTCTTCTCGGTAAGCATGCTCTTCTATCTTATTCTCTACAATGAAACAAGATAACAAAATGCTTTACCATCCCCCCACCCATCCAAACAAAAAACAAAAAACAAAAAACAAAACAAAACAAAACAACTAAACAGAATCTACACAGTCAACACAGAATACAAAATGGTAGAAAGTTCATGCCTGAAGGGCTTCAGCATCTGTTGTCATCAAGTTGGTTATTTTCCCAGACGCAAACTTCTTACGAGCTTCATGAGTCAACCTCAAGGCTTTGCGGAATACAGCAGCAATCTGCAAAGGCAAAGTAAAGAAAGGACGAAAAATATATCTCTGAGTTCCTACAATGCAAATAATAAGGTAGGTCAAGATATTTAAGTGGGTTTTCTAGAGTTAATTAACAATGAACTGCAACTTTCCTATAAAAATATGAACAGATAAAACGCCTTTATACTTGGTATAATCCTTACAGTACAAAGTCCACAAATGTCAGCTGAACATGAACAAGAAAAAATATCCATCCTCCACAGTAGTCAGTGTAAAGCACCTAAGTAAGCTCCAAAAGCTATAGGGTTACCGAGACAAAAGAAAAATTTACCAAGGTAGATCTTAGCCGATAACCAACTCGCATGACGTTCTGGAAATACTGAGCTTCGCATAAGACCCCAAAAACCTGAACCAAGATATACCATCAGAAACTCAAATTGTTCCCTAAAAAAAAAAAAAAACACTTTTTTACTACTCTGTCATTTCTAATTACCAATTTGATAGAAAATTACCAAGGTTTGTTCCCTATAAAACGAAAACCAATTCAATGCTGTTGAATGAAGATATGCCGATGAATAACAGGTAGAGAAAAATTCACATAAGTTCATCTTTATTTTTCTTCGTTTTAAAAATAAACCTCCTAAAGAGGAAACCACGCGCTTAAAAGCGCAGCTAGCATGGAACTCAACAGCATCTTTGAACCTCAAAATGCAGGAACCAAATACCACAGTTTTATAGTGAAGAATGTCAAGAGAACCTCCTTTAGGCTTCAGCGAAATAGTTCTATGGTTTCCAGTGAGAAAACATACAAAAAACAGAGCAAATTAGCGCATATGAACAAGTTATACCCAATTGTTCCAGTCCTTTTCAGTGTTTACGCAAACAAGCATAGCCGATATCCCCATAACTTGAATTTTTTCCTTTATCATATTTGGGAAAAGTTCTTTACTCAATTTCAAGCAACCAAGACGTCTTATAAGCTCATTTACTAACCAATCACAATAGATCCTCAAGGGCCACAAGTACTTGCATTTCAAGAATTTACATGCGTACATAAACAGATTCTAATGCACAATGAAGAATTTGCATCATACCACACCAACAAATATTAAGAAGGCATAAATGTAACCAATCCACGCTGGTTCCCCTTGTTGCATAGACTGCAGAAAATCAAGCAAGTATTTTTAGTGAAGCATCATCTTACAACAAGGAATACAAAGAAACACACAATTTAACCATGACTCTCGTGCTCATACTTTTTCCCTCTAATTAAAGATATCCAATAATGCATGGAATGTAATATAAAAAAAAAAAAACAAATTAAGTCATGCAGCAAAAACTTCATTGTAACAAGTCTTATATATAGTTCTCTGAAACAGAAAAAAAAAAATAGTAATTAGAGAAGAAATACAAAATTGAAGACAAAAAGGCATCCTCAAAGAGAAGGAAGACAAAAGAAAAAAATATAAAGATCTAAAAATGAATGGGAAACAACGTAAAAACCTCAGAAAACTTTTCGACAAAACATTAGACAAACTCAAGCCAATTTGAAGAGAAGGAAATATCTTTACATTCCATAGAGGTATAAGGCCATAAAGATGACAATGCTTAGTAATTGAAAGTCAAATGAGATCATACATTCCGTGAATCCCTGTTTGTCATTTAATATTTATGCCACATCATGAAGTACTTACCAACATCAAACAGTAAGAATGCAACAACCCCCCGCCAAAGAAAAAAGTATAAATAACTAAATAAATAATAAGCAATATAAATGATGTACCTCACTTTCTTTCTTTCTTTTTTTAATAGGAAATGAAATTTTATTAAAATAAGGGAATAAAAAGCAAAACAGAGGACAAGCAGTCCTCAAACAAAAAGACAAAGAAACACAAAAACAAAAACAAGCCCAGCAAAAACACAGCCTCACAAGAGCAGTATCAAATCCCAACCCCTAACAAGATCAGAAAAAGAATAAGTAGCCAATTTTTCATCCAGAGAAGCCCACAAAGCCATGCAGTATTTGACTCTATTTTACACGACGCTAACATCTCCTTCAGCTTCTTCAAAAATACAATTGTTTCTTTCGAGTCAAAATAGCCCAGGCAACCACAAGAACTACCATGCTCCAGAGCCTCTAACAATTCTTATTCCTTTCAATCAGAAACTCAATCTCCATCAAATAATACTTTCTTATCAAATAATGAGATCATCAAAGTTTTTTTTTAAGAAAACAAATTTAATTGATAAAAAAGGTTACAACAGGAGAACTGCAGGGGAGGAGTCCACCTAAAAAACAAAACCAAAGCACCCAAAGGAACAAAATCATCATAAAATTAAATCCCAACCCCTCAATAAATCAAAAAATGAAAACGCAGTAAAGCCCTTAACACGGGAAATCCATATCGCAACCCAAAACTTAATTCTATTCAAAACTTTTTTAACAGCTGCTTCTAAATCATCAAAGAACCTATTATTCATCTCAAGCCACAAATCCCAAGTGACCGAGAGCACAGCTGTCTTCCAGAGCTTCCTACTAAATTTATTTCTCCCCAATAAAAAAACACCATTAAAGAGATCAACGACCCTGTCAGGAATAAACCAAATAAACCCAAAATGTCCCAGAATCCTATACCAAATATGAAATCTTCACCCCTCCGCCCCACCAGCCACCCAACAGATTTTTTTTTTTTTTTAAATCAGAAAAAACCTTTACATTGATGACTAACCAATTAGAGAGAGGATGAGACATCCTCAAAACAAAGAAAAAAAAGGAAAACATCAAAGAGAGATAAAAACGAAAAATCAAAAAATGACAATTATAGAAACAACAAAATAAAATGGTAATAATAATTATAGAAACAGCAACAGCATCACTAATAATAACAATCGTAATGGTAATCGAAACATCAGCGATAATAATCACAATCATAATCATAATAAAGACAGTGCAGACAGGTTGATGAGCCCAAGTCAGAATTTGAAAGATGCAATATCAAGTTATTAATCAGCATCTCATAATTTAGGAGATACCTCCAGCAAACTATCAAAATAATTTAAAGAAAGAAGAGGTTACCTGTAGGAGAGAATTCAAGATAAGAGGCCCCACAAATTGAGAAAGATCATTGCCAATCTACAAGTTATAAAGTCAATGAAAATAGTACATTAAATAACTTAGCAACGCCATCATGTGGAGCGAAATCTTTAAAATGCTTTCAGTTTGAAACAGAAAATGATTCTCTAATCATACCTTTCTTCTATATAAAAATACAAGAAAAAAAAATGTTCTCTCAAGTAAAACTTGAGTTGAAAATATACTATGCAAAATTCATCAGATTTGAATATGTGAGCCACAAAGGCTCACACACTGAGAAACGCAGATTTATTTATTTACACAACGTGGGATCGAACCTGCACCCTCCCAAACTCAAACCTTACGCCAACCACCCCTGCAGTTTGACCTAACGGTCATTGACAGAAGCATAGCCTTATTAACTACCATAAAAGACTATCAATCATTTTTCAATTTGTGATTTTAATTACAGGTATTTTAATTACATACATTTGATCAATGTGCTCTGATTATACAGGATATGAAAGGAAAAATTTCACAAATTCCCCTGAACTGAACCTGTCCCACATTTGTCCTAAGCTTTAGATTGCATCATCTAACTCCTTACCATTATTGAGTCTTATTAGTTCTCTAACTAAGCTTTACAAAGCTTTTCATAATTATTTTGATAAGAAATGAAAGAATTTATTGAAAAAGAAAGAGTAAGAAACAAGAATAAAGGAGAACCAGATCCATCCAACAAGAACGTTATTGGGGAGTAACAAAGAAAAAGGCAGCCAAGAAAGACAGAAAAACAAACATAGAATTCTCAAAGCTAGCAGTGTCTCCAATTCAAAGGAAAACTCAGAGTGGCAACAAGTATGAATGAGTGAAATTTTAGAATTTAAAAAGAAATGTATACACTAGACGAAAACATAAAAGAATAAGCCAGCTACCTTCCAAAAGCCCCCCCACCAAAACCTGTGTGAAAAGTTAAAATTAAAAAAAAAAAAAAAAAAAAAAAAAGAGGGGGGAAAAAGTAAGAAGAGAGATTAGAATAGCTGCATGGACTTGCAAACAAACAAGGCAATGAAGAAATCTACACAATATTTCAGCTCTGTATCTGTATGCTTACCTTCCCCCAAGGCTACTGTTTAATGTTCTTAAAAGCCATGGCTTTGGCTTCCGAGATTCTTCAATCCAGCATCTCTGAAATCTGTAAAGTAGAGAGAAAACAAAATATATATATGAACATAACCTTCAAAAGTTAAAATCCAAATGAAGGATGAAGCCAACAAATAAAGAAAAAAAACAAACACATACGTAGCATTTAGTGTTTCAGTTGTATCCCAAGTATCCAATTTCCAAACATCCTTCTCCGTTAGCGGCCTTTGGTAACCAAGCCTCATCAGCGGATTCATCCACGAAAAGAAAATTTCTGGTAAAAGAAAACAACCAAGATATGAAATAATACATCGAGCAAAAAAAATCACAGTTGGATGCTATGAACAATCTTTGCACTGTGATAAAAGTTAAGCACAGAAAAGTAGGACAAGGTGAAGATGCAGCTACCATGATCCTAGCACTGCCTCATAGTCATTGTTTATGCAGTTTATGAACAAACTATTAAATTCGGCTTAAATCAATTATCAATGTAATTGCCACAATGAGGATCAATAAAGCAATCGATCACATTTTCACACTTACAATAAAAACAACACGTAAAGTGACCTTAACAGGCGCATTATAAGCTGGTTTTTTAATCTGTTCTTATCTTTTAAAAAAAAGGCCGGTTTTTGCTCAGATGAACAAAAAAAATTGTTTTCTACCAACAAGAAGGAAAAAAACAATTATTTTCTATTAAGGACAACTCGTGGAAAATCTGACAAGTACATGGAGATTTTTTGTTTAAGGAATTCATAGTTGCTCAATCAATATTCATAGACTTTTAAGAGGCCATATCAGTTCAAGACACATACTTGAAAATATGCTGCCATGTCTTTCGGGACATATTTGTTCTTCTCCACGAAGTTCTTCATACGCAACTTCCTCATGTGATTCAGTTGGCATTGGGGTATAACCAGGATAGGGATCCAAATGAGGAACATACACAAGCAGAAGAAGTCCAAATAAAACCTATAGCGATACGTGGTGACAAGGCAACAATTAATTGACCTTAACTATTTTTAAGCCAATAAAAGATTAATCCCAAGCTAATATCTTGAGCAACAGAAAGTGACTCCATTTTTTTTTTTTGCCTCATATTTCATAATTTGTACTTTATATTACACGCATTTGGACTAGATGACATGCAGCCTATTTTTTTTATTGTACAATGTTTTTCCCCAAGATCAGACCTGGGACCTATCTCATAAACCACCCCCCACCCCCAAAACCAAAAAAAAAAAAAGAAACTTCCCAACCATTGGGCTAACCCCAACGGTGCTCAGCCTGTGAAACACATAGCTAACAATGTCTCCCTTTCACTAACATACAAGCTTACCTAGCTTGTCTAGGAGCAAATTAACATGGCTATGTTGATGAACTATGAACTATCATGATACAATTGGTGAAAAGGGCATAATCATTGAAATAAAGGTTGGAAAGAAACACAAGCTATATACCTGGATGGCAACTTCACTGATGTACAAATACAATACAGATCTGCGAGGACAAACCACAAACATGATCACCTTCTCCATGATAAAAAATAACCAACACAAAATGCATATCTAATTTGAAGCAGAGGACATTAATATTCGGAAAACACTGATTCTCAAGGCAATGGTTATGTTGAATACAACTTCAAGTTCTAAATTAACATCAAAGACATGTAATTCTACTATCAAGATTCACTTCAAGTTCAAAATTGACACCAAAGCCATGTAATTCTACCATCAAGATTCACTTTTTCATGGTAAATAATTCAACTTCTTATTTACGCCATCATGTCATGACAGCAATGGATGCTTAAGTTTAGTCGAGACAGATTGAAAAGAATCAAACAATCTGCCAGAAGTACAGAACAATTTATTTTTATAATAATTTAGATATGCATATTTTATGAAGTTTAGGAGGGGCGATAGGCATAGATTTATATATTCAAATCAGAAAAAGTTGCGTACAACATTATATATAACCAAATCAAAGTAACACCTACCTACTGTAAAAATCGCTCGCTGAAAGAATGAGATTGAGCATCACAGCATCTCCAACCAAAGCATAAATGACTCCGAATCTGACAAACCACCGGACTTCACGGATGTAAACTTTGGTCTCTAGACCAATCATGACCAGCATAGAACACCAAGCGAGTACCTCAATCGTCAGGGAAATCACCTGTGGGAAAAAGGAAGGATGAAGCTAAAATATACAGAAATGAAAGCAAGTTTACTGTATGATCGTGGTAGAGGAGGCCGACCACACGTATGCTTTCTAGAGGGAACGAGAAGGTTGGAAGTAGTACTACAGTTGTTGCGTCGAACAATATGCTCCAACTCGGTTGCAAGGGCTACATCTTTACAGAACTTACCAAAACCAATAGTTTGTGGAGTGAGCACCTGCTCTCAATCATGCACTCTCAGCCTTGGTTGGGAATATCTTGCTAAGGATAGCATGAAGACTGTTTGGCACTTCCTCAGTTTAGAAAGCTCAGGATCCTAGATTTTGGTTCTTCGTCATTTTATCTAAATTTTGATGCTGATTTATCCGTTTGTCCAACGCAGGTCTTTGTTTGATTTATCCGTTCATGCATATAAAAAATTTGCACTTGACCCATGTGCAATCAACAAGGTTTTAAATCATTTGTTCAAAACACTAATGGTGACCAATCAGTCATCCTGATCAACCATTCCTATGACATGTTCTTCTACTCCTGCAAAACCACCTTACTTGCACTACAAAGAGAAGCGTGCACATTTTCAGCAACTTTAGTTTTGTTTCTTTAGGCTGACGATTTTTCTCCCGTTAGAATTTTAACACAAGAAAAACTAACAACAGAAACTTGCATCAAGATTAGAATCTCTCATATGAATGTTCATCTTGAAGGAGGTTAAAGATAGCAAGCTAATATCACCACTCAGATAAGGCAGTGGGTTATCTCACCAAAATAATGGAAAACTAGAGAAGTTAAAAGGTTCAGAAAGAAACAAAACAAAATACTAAAAAGATTGCATTATGAAAATCTATTTTCAGTCTATACCCAATATCAAAACTAGAGATAACTAAACTTCATCTAAAACAACGACCCAAATGCTGTTTTCACTCTTTTTTTATGCTGGGAAACATGTTACAGCATTAACTAAGTACTGCAATGGGTATATGCCAAAAATAAAAAAATAAAAAAAACCCTCCTGTAATGGTGTGTGCAAAATTGGCAGAGCTGACAACAAATAAAGACCAAAACAGAAGAAAAGTCAACCAACCTCAAATGGTGCAAGACCAGCCTGCCCATCCAAGTTCAGCACTGAAATTCCCATTATCAGTCTGAACAAAGGCTCAGCAGTGGAATAGGCAGCCAACAAGCCCAACACATAGTTATAAACCTTGGACCTCAAACAGAATCTCTGGACTTTGAAATCCCTCTTGATCCTCCAAATTCGATAAAAACACAGTCCCAGAAGAACCAGATGAGAAATACAGATCACCAGCGAGTCGACTGCGCACGGCGTGTAAGCCCCAAAGGCATTACCCACGGCCTTTGTCCAAACCCCATTCTTCACCGGTCTACAGTACCAGATCAACGGCTCAAGAGCCATTTCTTCAGTCTTCACTTTTCACCTCTCTCTCTCTCTCTCTCTCTATAAGAAAAATTCTTCACTTAAAGCGCATAATCTCCTGGGCTAATCCTGCAATACAACCAACCATATTTAACCTCAAGTAAAAAAAGATACCAGCCAGCCATTTAAGAAAAAACAGCTATAAAATACTCCCTTTTAAAATATTTTTTTCCCCAAAGAAACAAGATTTTCAAAAGTCATATGAGCCCAATAATTTTTTAATCGTACAAATCCTCACTTTCTCTTGGCTTTCTGGGGAAGAAAATGGAATAAGTTAAAATATAAAAGTTAATTCAACGTCCACTCTCTCCCTCAAAAGAGAAGGAAAAAAGAATATTATCCCAGATAAAAGTTTTCCCAACCCTCAAGAGTCTCAGACAATTTAAACTGTAGTCTTTCTGGAGAAAAAAAAAAAAAAAAAAAAAAGCCTAATAGAAATTTTTGCCAAAAACAAAATCTTTCTTCACGAGTAATTAATAAGAAACCACACATTTCTGAGGCCTTATCATTAAAATAAAAGATCCAAAAGAAAAAAAAAAAATACTCTTACTACAACAAAATTTCTGAGCAAAAGTTTCCTCTACTTTTTGGAAATATTACATTAAGGTTTCGAAAGAGGACCAGAAAAACAAGGAAAGAAATATTTCCTGCGAAAAAAGTTCTTGAAAAATGTTGTAAAAAAATGAAAAAGCAATGAAAAATTAGTAATAATAAAATATATGGAAGGAATGGAATCGATTCTTACAAAGTGCGTCAAATTGCAACGGAGAGTGAGAGAGAGAGGCGTCAGAAATCGTCTTTTTCGTAAATAACAAAGGAAAAATGATGTCTTGCGTCACCGCTTACGATGAGCTTTTTATATAATGTGAAATAATTGACAAAACGTACTTTTTTTCTTGTGCCTTTTTCACAAAAACCAGATCTTGACATGCTAGAAATAAACAGCCTAAATGCAACATTATCGCTGTTTAGTTTTATTCTCAAAAATTTTAAAAATATTTTTATATATATTTTGAGATAAAAATTTTAAAAAAAATTTCAACACAATTTTTAAAAAATTTTTATTTTTCAAAATAAAAATATTTTTATTTATTTTAAAAACAATAGTAAATAACCCGTATATGCCTAAAAAAATATAAGGTCTGTTTGGTAAATGGATCTAAATTAGTGATTTGATTTGAGTTAGTATGATTTAAATTAGGATTTGAGTTTGTAATTTGAATTGTTATCTGAATTGACGTTTGGATATGCATTTAAGTTTTAATCTGAGTATGGAATAAAATTAAAATTTTTGTTTAGAGAGATAGTAAAAATAGTTTTTAATTTATTAATAAATCTAATAAAATCTTAATGTTAATTGTCCTAAAAATATGCAATATGGATCTTAATTTATTCCTCTCTTCACTAAAAACATAATGAAAAAATAATCATCTTAATTGGATGTCAAATGAAGAAGTTATGATTTTTTTCCTCAAATATAAGAGAGAAATTTTAGTTTTTACTGTAGCAGAAATATTCGAGTATCAAAAGTTTGGGGCGGAGTAAAACTTTAAAAACTTGGATTCTTGATACTCAAAGGATTTGGATTTAGGGTGAAACAAATACGTATTCAAAGGATTCTTGATACTCAAATCCAAATTTGAATCCATCAAATACCCAAAGTACTCCAAAAAAAAACCCCATATTAATCTCACATACAGTCCCTAATCCATCATTCTATTTCACTTTTAGTCCATCTGTTAGCTAAATATTTAGGTAGAATATTTAACTATTTATACCTTCAATTTTAGGTTAATTTAAGAACTATACTTTCAGTTTTTTATTTCATCAAATATACTTTACCTAGACGTGTTAAAAAACGCCGCTAATCTACTTAGTTCATCCAATCCAAACCAAATTGAGTCAAACCGGTGGTTTTTGTTTAATTTTGGACTGTTTGAGTGGCTTTTTATAGAAATCTTTTAGGTGGTCGGTTCATGATTTGAACTTCCAAACCGCTCAAACCGTCCACCCAAACCACCTGCCAAAGCGCTCACTCAATCACCATATGTTATAATTTTTATTTTTAAATTTTTTTTTATAGAAATTTTGAATTTTTTTTTCATTGGTCATTAAATGGTTCTACCTATATAAGATGCATCTTTCTATCTCTATAATTACACTTGTTCTAATCACTCAACATCAGCATTCAAAAAAAAAAAAAATCAAATTAAAGAACCAATATATACAACCAAGACTAACTCATAAAATGCAACCGTAGCCTCTTCATCCAGCTACCAATGTCTTCTCTCTATATCGCTGTTGGCCTACTCAACATGCTGTCACTATCACGTCGTCTCTCTCCGCCATCAGCCAACTCACCACGATCTCAATTAAGGATATTAGTAGGTGGTGAGGTTTTATCGACACTAGTAGAAAATTTTAATTCAAGTTTAAAATTTATTTATGTTGTCTTATATTATTTAGTTGTATTTTTTATTTTTTAGTTTGGTTATTGGTAAACTTTGATTCATGTTATTGTGACTCTTTAGTTTAGTTTTTGGTTTTATATTAAAATTTTGAAGAGTAAACTTTTAAACATTTCATAATTTTTATTACATATTAAAAAATTAATCTTAAACACAGACCTCCCAAACCGCTTATAAGTAATTTGGTTCAGTTTGGTTTTTTAAAAAAAGTATTAAAACTTACAAAAATAAAATTTATTTTTAGTTTGGCTAGTAGTTTGGAGAAAAAACTGCTCAAATCGCCTACGAACATAAGCAGTAGTTGATTTTGACTTTTTAAAATGACCAAATTATTCTTAAGTAAAAGAAAAGAATTAAAACTTAAAAAAAAAAAAGAAAACAAAAAAACATACAAAAACCAATTTTTGAGGGTTTTCTATACATTTTTGAAGTAAAAAACCTTAGTATAAAGTCTTTTTAAGTTTTTAAAATTCTTATTTTTCAATTTGAGAATATTTTAGGTAATTTCTTGGGTTAAAATTGAAGATTAGTCGTGAAAAGATATAAATTTGTATATTAAATCTAGTTTCAAGGTATACATTCTTGAAATCAAATACCGAATGTATATTGTTTAAATAACTTATTTAAATATTTGATAGAAAACTCTTAAAATATTTTACTTTGATCCTTAATCTATTATTTTATTTTATTTTTTGTCTCTCCGTTAACTAGTAATTATGAGGGAAAAAAACTGAAAAAATGTAAAGGGAGAAGCAAAGTATAAACAATTTAACCAGTAATTTTTTGTCTCCCCATGAGTATGATGAATGTAACTAACACTAAAACAATTTAAGTCTATTGTTAGTCAATTGAATAATGCAATTTTAATGACTAACAATGCAATAAAATTGTTTTAGTGTTAGTTACATGCATTAAAAGTGTTATATTTGGTTTATTATTTTAGATTTTAATCATTGATAACATTTAATTAATTGAGAGACTGAAAATAAAACAAAATAACATATTAAGGAACTATATGGGACAATTTGAAGCCTTTTCTATCAAAAAAATAATAATAAGTGGGGCAATTTAAGAGTTTTTGGTCAAATATTTAATACCTAACTAACAAAATGATTAAAGCTGGAATAAACTAATAGATTAAGAACTAAAATAAGATGTTTTAAAAGTTAAAAACAAATTAGGATTAGGGGTAAAGTTTATGGACCATTTATATCATTGACCCTAAAAAATAATTTTTTGTAGTTTTTACTCTAGTTTAATATTATTTGTGTTTAACATTTGTTATTATGTTTTATGCTGCTGATTATTAATTTTTTAAAATCTGGCCATTTTCTTCAAGTTGTCTGGAACATTATTATTCTTCTTTTCTTCTTCTATTTTATTTTAGTGTTTTATTTGGTTAAGGTTTTATTCGACGTTTGATTTGAACATGTCCACGTTGACAACAAAAGTGGGGCTCACAAAGGTTCGTCTGAATAAAAAAAGGTTGGCTTAGGCTCTTTTCTGGTCCACTGAGACGTGAGCTGATTGGTAAACATTCCTATGTACCGCAACGCAAAAAAAGAAAAAAGAAAAAAAAAATCCTGATTGGTAAACATCCTATGTACAGCAACGCAAAAAAAGAAAAAAGAAAAAAAAAATCCTCCCTTAAAAAGTCGCTTACCAGATGTTGTTAACCAACTCTAACACAAATCTTTTAGTAGATATGGTAAAAAAATAAAATGTTATTACATTATACCGCTTTCATAAGATATAATTTTTAAATCAAAGTTTTCAATTATAATTGGTTTGTTAAACACCCTAATACCTCTAATGCAACGTTATATTAATATATGTGTTAATAGCAAATTTTAAAATATAAATGTAAAATATTTTTCAATACAATGTTATTTTTATATCAAATTTACTTAGTTCTAAACTAGGTGGTAAATTTACCATGAGTCATTGCCAAATGTAAATGCTTAGCTTTCATTTGCAGATTCAGTTATATACGTTTTTAAGTTTAAGAATTGTAACATTTGAAAGTTTTACATTATAGCAACTTTTTACTTTTTTTATTATACTTGATGAAAATTTTACACTGTTTATAATTATAATTATTGTGTTGAAAATGATATTCTAAGCATTCCATTAATCAGACTTTTAGAAAACGCCGCCCTTATTGTGTGCCAGGTCTCCACTTTGCTATTTGCTAAAATTTTAATTACCTTTTCATTGACATGTGCACACTCTTTTATATATAAAATAAGGAAACTGCCATTATTCCTTTTCTTTTAATATTCAAATGCTACCTTAGTACTTTCATGCGCAAAGATAATCTTTTGATCCATTCCACTTGGTCTATTTCCCAAAGAAAATAGACTCGTATGGCATCATAATGATAGATTTAATCATAAATATGGTTTACCATTATATTCCTACATCCCAAGAGCCATCATGCTAAATTATTAAAAATTGTGTTGATTTAGATTATTTTCATATAAGTTGGGTAATTTGAATTGATATTTGAATTAATGTTTGGATATGCATTTAAAGTGTTAATCTGAATATGAAATAAAATTGAAATTTATGTTTGTATAGATAGTAAAAAAGTTTTTGATTTATTAATAAATCTAACAAAATCTTAATGTTCATGATTTTAAAAAATATACAATATAGATCTTGATTTATTTCTCTTTTTATTAGTGACGCAATGAAAGAACAATTTTCTCAATCGCATATCAAATGAAGAAGTTATGATTTTTTTCTCAAATATATGAGAGAGAATTTTAGCTTTTATTGTAGCAAATATATCCGAGTTCAAAGAGTTCAAGAGAGAGTAAAACTCTAAAAACTTAAATTCAAAAGATTTTAAAAATTTGAATACAAAGAGTTAGCCCAATATATGAAACAAACGGCCCCGAGGATGTTTGGGAGCCATGGTTCAAACAATAGCTTCTAATTTTAATCAAGTTTTCAATAATGTTTTCTCTCACATGCTATAGTGTTCTTAATTCAAACTCGTTTCAGCTCATTTTTCAAATAGGTACTACTAATGTCTATTGCATTAAAGTCCTTAGGAAAATGGACTAATCATAAAGGGAAAAAAGTATACTATAAGACATACGTTTATAGTTCTAAAAAAACCGTTTCCCTTGAGCTTTTAGGTTGCATACTCAAAATTTTGTTCCTCAATTTTATAAAACTCAACCTACAAATTCTAGGAATTCACCAAGGGAAAAAAAAAAACCAACACATTTAAGATAAATTGTTCATAATCACCACCACCATTGTCAATAGACAACAATTGTAATAAAACTAAGCACCTGCTTTGGAATACTTGCTCTGGACTTTGGCGCCTCAACTCTTGATCAGCATTCCTTAGAAATTGATCCCAAGTATTTCCAGGGCTCGTATCCAAGTAATTGTATAGCATCGATGTCTTCAATCCTAGCCTAACCTTTAGTCTACTCTCCACAATCCTCATTTCCATTTCTTCCTCCCACCAAAACTCTGCTCCAATTCCTTCCAGATGAACATTATTGGTAGACTGAACCCACACCAAGGATTGAAATCCATAACCTTCACTCTTTCATCTCCGCTCTCATACATATTGAATATGTAATTCTCTGATTCTAATTTCTCCTTCAAATTCTCTGTGAAAAATCTCCCAATTAGAGCCCTGATCTTGCTTTTCCTCTTGACCAACACAGGGTATAATGTGGTTATCTCTTACTGAGACATCCCACTCAGCTTTTGATTCTTGACAAGGCAACGTAACTCCATGTTCAACCTAAGCAACTAGTACCACTTGCGAAGCGCAAGGACAAAGCTTAACAGTCGTGGGGAGGTCTTGTCAACATTGGAATCATAGGCGTGGTAGAGGTCATGGACGAGTGAGTCTGAGACCAAAGCAAGAGCGCGATCTCATTGAACGATGTGCATTTTAGGGTTTTAGTGGCACTGATCCACTATGAGTCCTTGGGCGCATTCCAGTTCATCTTGGGGAAGACGACATCGCCTAACGCTTTGATCGAATGCTTGACGGCCAATTGGAGCTCTAGGAACGGCAACGGTAGAGATGGTTGCTCATACTTGTTAATGAAGCCCTCAAAGTTCTAGTAATTGCCTTCTTCGTGTAGACTGTGGATTCAATTCGGGAGAGCATCTTCATTCGTGACAAAAATTGAAAGAAAAAAAAAAGGAAAGGTCCCGAATCATAGAGAAGGTACTCCATAAATGATTAAGGAAGCTCATGAATTAGGGTTTTGATGGAGGTAGACTTGAATTTGGGATACCATTCCTATATCTAGCATCAGTTTACTTCTTCTTCCTTCATTTTCCCCCAATTTATTGATGCCAAAATTACAAATAAGAAACTAGAATGTGATTTGCATTAGACAAGAATATCAATAGCTAAAAATCAGAATCTTCAAAGACTAAGGAAACAATGAATAAAATAATAAAAGAGGAAACACTCACTTTGAGCTGAGTTGAGTGTAACATCTACCTAACATAATCCTAAAAGACCCATCAAGTTACATGAAATAGTGTTACATCTTACCTTTTTACCTCTATTAACCTTAATATGCCATTCAAAAAGAGTATAAAAAATGCGAGCAAATTTGAACGTTTTTAAAAAGTTTTAACCAATGAGGATATCAAAACATATGTAATAAACCCCAAATAACTGATCAACTATATACAATATAATACATCTCTCAAAAATAGGCTCAATCGTGTACCATATACAATCCCTCTATCTCACCAAAATGCATATACAATAAGACCACAACATAACAGGTCAGCTAGTCCATATACATAGCCTTCAGCATCAGGGGTGCGCCAGCTAACCATCTAGTCCTCAGTTAGCGTTGGGATGTGTCCTTATCTGCATCACCATAAAAATAAGTGAGCTAATGCCTAGTAAGTAGAATTATGCAAGCATGAGTAGCATTTGAATGAAAGAGCTTAATTAATATATGTTTAATCTTTAACTTTTCACTTTATGATACTTTCATTTCATTTACTCTTCATTGTATTTTTCATACTTTTACCATAGTATACACACTGTTTAGCGCTTACTGGAGGGGAAGTATTACACCCTAGATACTTAAATCATTGGCATCCTAGATGCTTAACATCTCACATGGCATCCTAGATGCCTAATCATTGCATCGCTCATGCTTAAAAGTTTTACATGGCATCTTAGATGCCTAATCATTGCATCCCTGATGCTTAAACGTTACACATCATAGTGTCCCAAATGCTTAGAGTCTTGTCACAGCTCACCAGTGTAATCAATTTCACATTTTTTATAATTCTTTATATGCTGGCATATATTTGAAATCACAACATGTAGTGCAATGCACATAACTTTCACATATCAATGCACAACAATTATAGTGATATAGGTAAAATTCTACTTACTTTACTCACTGAGACTGTCATTAAAGGTCTCATGGGGCCCAGTACTTGACACCTCTGAAAGATTGAAAGTTTCTACTTACATTACTACCAATCCAACAATAACTAATAATCAAGTATTACGAAGCTCATTTTCTGATTTCAAATATTTATTCTAAGTATAATCCTTAAATTAGCTTTGCTTTAATCTTTTCAATTACAAAATATATCAAAATTAAACTTCAATTGAACTCATGGTTCGAAAATACTGAAAAACAAAGTTTGGGGGCCCGAAAACCTCTGATTAGGCCATTTGGCCTAGTTTGGCGTAGGACTAGCTGAGGGATAGGCGAGGCAACCCTACCCATGACACGGACTACCCACACAGGCTACATGTAGGCCTTGTATGCAGGCCTTGTGCGCAGGCTATTGGCCTGGCACGGCTAGCCAGCCCAGTCAATGAAAACCATTTTCAAATCATCATTGAAATTATTTTAATGAAAATCCTTTTTATGCCAAAATCATGTTCAAAACTAAGTTACCAAGGAGAGGTTGGAAGTCCTACCTCAATACTCGTGCCAGTTGTCGGTTCGCTATACGTTAGCTCTACAAATCCACGAACTACCTTAAATGGAAACTAGGTCTATTAGTATTTAGCTTAAAATATTCTACATTGTTAAACTATTTCATGGTGTGCCATTTAAGTTTATAAAATCATACTGTAACGTTAAAATCTTAATCGGGGTCTAAAACGAGTGAAAAATCACAAAATCTCACCATGCCTGGTCGGTCTGCCGGTCGCCCTACTTCGACCGAACTAACTATACAGCTCGGCCTACCGGAAGTCCAGGTCCGATCGGTCAAACTTTTTCAGATTCGGCCTACCGGTCGTATAAATCTGCCTGTCGAACTCATGAATACGGCCTACCGAATTGAAAAATTTCAGAAATTTTCAAGCATAGGTTCTTGGCCTCCTGAGCCCAATTCTTCATTCAACTTGTTTTTCTCAGTTGTCAGGCATGGGAATCATATCTAGATGATAGAAAAATATTATAAAACACTTTGAAATCAATTTAAACAAGATTTGCATAAAGATTTTGAAAAATCCTGAAATTGATGAAAAAGGAAGAAAAATAGAAAATCTTGATTTAAATTCATTTTTGATCAAACAAAGCTTAGATTCTTGCTATTCTAAGTTCCTTTAACCTAGATTGAAGGTTTTATAAGCTTACGAAAGCTTATAAAACATTATAAAATCCCAAAATTGAAACCAATTTAAAACACTTTGAAACATTATATCCCAAAATTGGGAATCATATCTAGATGATAGAAAAATATTATAAAACACTTTGAAACTAATTTAAACAAGATTTGTATAAAGATTTTGAAAAATCCTGAAATTGATGAAAAAGGAAGAAAAATAGAAAATCTTGATTTAAATTTGTTTTTGATCAAACAAATCTT
The DNA here is from genome assembly GCA_946598075.1 of Artocarpus hirsutus. Classification (NCBI taxonomy): domain Eukaryota; kingdom Viridiplantae; phylum Streptophyta; class Magnoliopsida; order Rosales; family Moraceae; genus Artocarpus; species Artocarpus hirsutus. The sequence goes on from CAMOHE010046039.1 coordinate 37,252, forward strand.
AGATTCTTGTTATTCTAAGTTCCTCTAACCTAGATTGAAGGTTTTATAAGCTTAAGAAAGCTTAAATTTTAAAATACTAAGAAATTTTGAATTTAATCTCGAATTTAAGCTTTAAATTGAAGTTGTGGTTGCTAAATCGCGTTCCCGAGCCTTCAATCCGCTAACCTAAAGCTTGGGCTTGATTTTTCTTTCAAGATTTTTGGAGAAAAATTGAGAAAGAAAGAGAGACAAGTGTGAGAGTGAAAGAGACGAGAGAGAGGAAGAGAGAGAATGAGAGAGAGCGTGAATGAAGGAAAGAGGGAGAGAGTGAGAGATTAAATAGAGAGAAGAAAAGACTGCAAGCTACATAAAAACCATGTGCAGCAGTACAGTGATGAAACACCTGTTATTTTAACAGATATAATTTTTATAAAAATTATATGAACAAAATGTCACTTTAGTATTTCTTACTAAGTCTCCATAGGAAACATTCAAAATTTACCTATAACCCACTTCTACCAACCTTGTCCCCTACATTAATACTCAATTAAGTAGCCTCTTTCTTATTTGGCTAAAGGTCTCCGAAGGAGACATAGATTTAATTCACCTCAATTACTAAGAGACATTGATATATTTTCTCAACCACCTTTTTAATGCTTCCTTCATCTTCTTCCACAACTTGCCCCATTTGCCCCCTCAATTATGTAGGCATTATTTACTAAAAGTCTTCAGGGGAGATATGATAATATTTTCTTTTAATGCTCATTTTTTTCTTCCTACCACTTTCCCCATAAACCTACAATTATCTCCTACTCTTCAATTATTTTGATGCCTTTTTATTCAACTATCACCACCTTCTTCTCTAGTTTCTCATCCTCTCCCTTTCTCACTTCAATTTCTAACTAAAGACACAAAGCATAAATCTCTCTTTGCAGCCAAGGTAACTATAATTCCCAGCTATGTTTGAAGTTGTTTTGGAGTCAATTCAAGCTTGATTTTTACCCAAACTTTGGTGTTTTTCAAAGGAGTTTTGAGGTAGGTTTTCTTTAATTCAAACTTGCTTTTTAGTATGTGTTTCTCCATCTTTAATGTATAATTTTTGTGTTCAAAGTTCATGCAAATTTCTAATTATGTTAGCATACATATTTGAGTATTTATGAACAAAAACTTAAGTCTTGAATTAAAACCGACAACCAACCTTTATTTTGGTTTGATGATGATTTTGGTATAAAACTCATAAGAATATGTTTATTATGATTACATAATGCATGCTGCATATTTTGGAATGATTTTGGGATTTTGATCAAGGATAATATGCTTTGAGTTAAAGAAAAACTTGACATTCCATAAATTTTATAATACCTCCATGGGTAGTAGCTCTTTATTTAAATTTTGGGTTTTGATGATAATGAATCTTGTAAATTAGTTTGCATATTTAAAAACTAGACATTCTAAGCTTTCCAACGAGCTATCATGAGCCTAAATCGGAGTTGTATTTTATTTTCTATGAATTTTTTAATTCTCAGATTGAAAACTAGTAAACCTACTAGTGGTAGTATATCACCCGTCTACCTTAAGTAAACCACCT